>JACEGR010007080.1:0-53386 GCA_014170235.1 Listronotus bonariensis
AGTAACATACCTACGGATAAGAGAAACCATGGCATGCTAAAATTTTCGTACCTCTTTTGCGGCAGGCTGGCGGCAGGCTTGTCATTTTTGCCAGTTTACACTTTAAATGCGTCGGTCCAAGCCTCGCCTCGAGTAACATCAGCGGTGGGGAGACACGTAAGCTTACTGAAATGACTAACTGGCGGTATTTCAACGAGAAACAAATAAAATTATATTGGGAGTTTTCGCATGACCTGTCATTAAATCGGCTATTCCATGATAACTCTTATAATTTCCTTACTCTATAATAAGAGTGAACCCCAATGGGGCATAAGCATTATAATAATAATAATAATTCCTTTATTGTCATAAATACATTCAATTCTGAACATTGACAACGTCATAAGCTTTAAAGAATAAAAATAATTTGACAATGAGTTAAAATTAGCCATACTACGGTAGAAAATTAAACAAGCCTTAATACACATAAATCAAAAATTTTAAAAATCATACCTTATAAAGCATAAAATTAATAAAAATTAAAAAAAAAACAAAGAAACACACTTAAGAAATAATTATACAGCTAAAATAAATAAAATGTAGTTTAAATTAAAAGTACAATATATCCACAATTAGAGTTAGGCCAGGAGAACTAATGAAAATCACTAAAATATTCTTCTAATGAATAAAATTCCTTTTGAATTAATTTTTTTTATTACTTTTAAAGGCATTTAAACTTGGTGCCCTCTTTATATTTAAAGGTATTCTATTGTAAACCTTAATACAGCTCACTAGAGGCCCTTTATGAAATAAAGACGTCTGATAAAGTGGCATTGTTGCCAAGTTGTTCATAAACTCTTCCCATCCAGTTGTTTTCTTTTTTGTGAAATATGTTAAAAAGTATAAATATTGTAATACATTTATATTATTATTTATTTATTGCATAAAGAAGCCTACAAATTTGCGTAAATATAAAATACAAGTATATACGTATTGCAATATATGTATGTGTGTATTAGTCAGAGACAACAATGAGACGAGCAACTAATTGTAAATAAATTATCCGAGAGAGAGATAGCTGCTGGGCCTTTTTTTTTTTTTTTTATCTTTGGACAAACCACGAAGGCTAAAAGCCTAAATACTAACGTACCGTGGGTGTCTTAATAGAGGTAAGAGGGAGTTTGTTGACACGGGACTTAAATACTTGAAGATTTGGGGGAAGGAAAGACCTCCTCGGGCAGCAGGTTCCACAATCTAGAAACTCTAGGGATAAAAGAACGAACAAAGTGAGAAGTTCGGGGCCTGTCCAGTTGGACCGTATAGGGATGCATACGCGCGGAACCACGAGTTTCTCTGTTGGGAACCGTGATTGGAGGAACTATACTGGTCAATTCTTCAGAGCAGAAGCCATGGAAGTACCTATAAAAAAGCGATAAATCGCCCACAGCCCGACGATGGGCAAGAGAGGGAAGCCTTTCTGTAAGTGAAGGATCATTAATGAGACGAATAGCTCTTCTTTGAATAGAATCAAGAATTCTCAGGGTTGTTGGGGACGCCATGCCCCAGATATGAGAACAATATTCCAAGGGAGGTCGGATTTGGGACACATATAAAGTGTATAAATTAGAAGCGGAAAAATACTTTTAGCTCGAAAGAGAAATCCAAGCTTTTTGAAGCTGCCGTGGCTATAGATACAATGTGTTTATGCCAGTTAAGGTTACTTTCAAATGTGACGCCCACGAGATTGAAGGTGTCTTTGCTCTGTAGAACTTGGCCGCTCATAAGTAGAGGATGAGTATTTGATGACTCTTTTCGCGACAAGAAACATGACTGTGTTTTGGATGCATTAAAATGGACGAGATTTTTGGCGCCCCATTCCAATATTAAATTAAGATCCTGAGACAGAGATATCTGCATCGCTCTGCGTTTATTTTCCAAGTCAGGTTTAGTGATGGGTTTAGGAACCTGAAAACTGGAGTGAAGGGTACTATCGTCGGCGAAACTATGAATGGAATTAGTGGTATGCGAGAGAAGGTCGTTGATGTGAAGAAGAAACAATGTTGGTGCTAGAACTGAGCCCTGAGGGACTCCAGCATTTACTTGGTGAAAGCTTGAAGAATGGCCGTCCACAATAACTGATATACGTCGATCAGATAGATAACTAGAGAGCCAAGTACAGAGTTTAGTTGAAAGACCATAGGAGGGAAGTTTATTAAGAAGTGCGGCATGCCAGACCTGGTCAAAAGCTTTGGATATATCAAGAGCAACGATCTGGGACTCACCTAGAAACTCAAGAGACTTATTCCAACAGTGTGATACGAAGGAAAGAAGATCTGCTGTAGATCTTTTGTGGCGAAATCCATACTGCCTGTCGTGCAAAATTTTGTGTTTTTCGAAGTACTTAAGAATTTGTGAATTAATTAATTTTTCCATTACTTTACAAAGAACTGAGAGAATTGAAATTGGTCTATAGTTAGATGGAAGCGATTTAGATCCTTTCTTGGGAATAGGTTGAACACGTGCAGCCTTCCAGCTCTCCGGAAAGATACCTGTGTCGTAAGAAATTCGAAAGAGCCGAGTTAAGATTGGTGCAAGTTCTGGAGCACATTTTTTTAAAACGATTGCTGGTATGCCGTCCAGCCCAGACGATTTCTTGGTGTTAAGGGAGGAAAGGATACGCTTAATGTGTTTTACTTTAAAAATAATATCGGGCATTTTATGAGGAACTGGGGTAACCGTTGGAATTGGATGATTTACGGGAGGGTCAAGGGTTGAATTGGCAGCAAATTGTTTGGCAAATAGTTCTGCCTTCCCTTTAGCAGTAGAAATAATTTCATCTTCCAAAGTTAGTGGTGGAAAAGAACTGGCACAAAAATTCCTACTTATGTTTTTCGCAAAGGACCAGAAGGATTTGCTGCCATTTGAGCAAGAAAGAACTTTGTTTTTGATACGATTGTCGAAGGAGTCTTTGGCTTCAGAAATTGTTTGATTGTAGTAGTTTCTTGCTTCAATGCTGGCCTGTCGGTTTTCTGGACTAGGATCCTGTAGAAACTTCTTGTGAGCCTGAACTTTTAAAATTCTGGCTTTTTCACAAGATTTGGGAAACCAGGGTTTGTTATTGGATTTTTGGGGTTCTTGATGTTGTGTGGAATATAGGTTTCAATGCCCAATTGAATTGATTCAGTAAGTTGATTGCAAATTTGGGAAGGATCACGAGAAGAAAAGCAGATGGAATTCCAGGGGTAAGTGGCGAAGAAGTCCCTTAGGCCATCCCAGTCGGTTGAGTTGTAGTGCCATACGGTGCGTGGTGGCATGTATTCATTTACCTCGGGATGTGCAGGGTAAGATATAGTAACTAAGCCATGATCTGAGCGACCTAGGGGTGCTGTGACAGATGTTTCATAGTTGTCTGTCTTCAAGGAAGGCAAACGCAGATAGCGTTTGCCCGCCAAATTCAAATTATATAGCTGTGCTATTTTTGCCCTTAATGTAAGGTACTTGTTTTTGTTTCGTATTAATATAAAATATTGGGGTTTAGTTCAATAATTACACACACATTATTAAAAATGTCATTTATTTGGTTTTTATAAAGATTTTTTCTTACAGATAACCATATCAATATTACCTTAAATTATCTGTTGAAAAGCACAAATTTAATATATACACTGTGATCACTAATAAAAGTCAATATTCAAAGTCCAATTAAAGGTAAAAAACCATGAAACACACAATAAATCACAGAAAATGTAAACAAACTGTCCAAACAAATCGGCCATTGAAAAATATCAAACACAAATATCGATTAACATTTCGGAGTGACTGCCTGCGGCAACGTTTGTCAAGTTAAAAATATTCGATTCATGGTATATTTTCTTTCTCTTAATTAGATGTGAGCCAAAAAAGGACATTAAAGTTTACATGCAGAAATTGTAAACAACTTGGCAACCAGGGCAAAGCGATGATTGCTCCATCTACGATAGCCTGCCATGATGAAAGACAAAGACATATTTATTGGAACTTGCGTTAAACCAGAAAAAGATATATACAATGGACAAATTGTTAGGACCAGTTACCCGTCTCATTCTTGTCTCTGTATTAGTCTTGGGTGTAATTAAGTACCTACCAACGACGTATGGACCCAGCGATTCATTCATAATTTTATGATAAAAATTAAGCCAACAATTCTAATAGGCAAAGGGGGTGAGGCAAGCGAGAAATGAAAATGGGGGACTTACTTTTTGACCTTGGTCGATAGTATGCACCCAACGACGTTGGTCTCTATTTACCTGTGAAAAGTGAGGTGCGGAAATAAATAGTCTACCCTTCTACAAACAAAGCACTGTCTACCCATATTGTCTTTAAAAACACTTTCTAATCACCAACATACACCAGAAAGTAGACAAAAAACGCATTATAAGCTTTATTTGATCACTTTTGGCTTTCCAAATTCTAAAATGACAGAAACCATCAGAAATGACAAAGCAAAGGGGGCGTCACCCACAAGCGTTTAGGAAAAGTTCATTTATGTTTTATTTACGATGGAGTAAAAATCCCTGGGCGGCTTTGCCGGGATTAACAAATAATCACCTATTTTCAGAATTTTGCTTTTTTTTTAAAGATAATAACTTATAACATTTTTTTTTATTATGATATCTAAAAATGATAAAAACATATGTATTGTTCATTTAAACAGTTATATTACAAAATTCTTTAATATAGAGGCTTATCCAACAACTACTTGTGGTTAGTAAGTTTAGAGTGGAAAAATTAAATTTGGCAAACCGCATTTTAGCGCTTTTACTGTGATGTATTGATGACAACAGCTCAAAAGGAGGTTTGAGAATTTCGGTCGCTAATGCGCCGATTTTATTATCGGTCGCAGATAAGCCGAGTTGGGCCGACACCCTTTTGGTGACATCTGATTTTTATTTTTAAGATATATAAATAACGGTAGGCATTATTAAAACTAAAATTTTAATTTAAAAAAAAATGGGAATTACTGAAACTTTTTTTAATTATTTTTATAATTAATTATTAGAAAATCCAATCTTTGGAAGCAAAATTTATTAAATTATCCTTGTTGTTGAATTAGCATGTTTAAGTTAATTTTATATACTGAAAGTGATGAACAAGTTGTCATCGAAATGTTAGTAAGAGTAAGTTTATTTGATCTGTGCACTCTGTAACTTATAAATAAAAAGTCTTTTGGACCCTAATCGAGCAGATTCATCAAACAACCCATATTAAGGAGTTATTTTTTAGGCTCCTGGGTGGGCAATTGCCCCTATTACGGCATTGCGTACGGCTCTGTACATAAATATCCCATTTATTATTACCAAGCATTGCTTCTTTCTATCTTCATATCAGTTTTCTGTTGTGTGGTCTTATTACACCAGATTTAAAAAATATATATACCTATTTGCAGTGGTGCAATTCGTCATTTATTATTTCTATTTTAAGAACACTAAATAGAGCTGTTTGTTTTCACATACGGCACGTTCTTGCGAATTGCTAAGATATTTTCTTAAGAAATTTGATACCAATAGAGCTGACATAAATAAGTACATTCATAGAAGTATCTGCTAAATCCCAGTTCTTACTAAAATTTAACAAAAAACATATTTTTTAAATTAATTTCGGGTGTATGTATACAGTGTGTCCAAGATAAGGATCCTAAGCATGGGAATCTCAGTACCTATTGGAGATACAGCTTAGGTTAAATATGAAAAAGTTGTGTTTTTTAAAGCTTATTTACATGCCGTTTAAAAACTGCTGAGATATTTGGCAAAAACCAAAATTTGACTTTATCGATTTGATTTTCTTCTGACTTTATTTGAAGAGATATGAAAAAACTAATAACACTTTTTCATTGGCACTTTTTAGCTACTACATGATGGTATTTTTAGATTTTATACCCGACGTTTCGTTTTTAAGAAACCATCATCAACTTTATTTTTTTATATGCTTCGAAAAATCTGAAGTATCTGATCCCATTTTTTATTACAAATTTAACGATGTATCATATGTCACATTTAAATTTTTAGTTAAAAGAAAAATTGCATTATTTCTATTTTTTTAAAGTTATTTTTAAGTAAGCCTTGCAAACAAATGCTTGGACGTTAATACCTGTTACCGTATCTGCAACATAATTAATTATCATTATAAAATAGTATTTGTCATTATTACCCTGTTTGTCAAGTTGTGTTTTTAGAGCAATAATTGATCTTATTGTTCCTGTTGTCTTTATACACAATACGCATTACTATACCCTGTTTCGTTGCAAGAGAGAGTAATAAATCATTTAATTTTATGGCAATTCGCTTTCTGTGTTAGTCCGAGTATAAATATTTTACTTCAATTCTACCTGTAATGTACCGTAAGGCATCCTAATTTTAGGCCGGCAGACTCCGCTCTAATATTCGTCAACCTCTTGGGTCAAATACAAAGAAATAACAGATGTTTACCCGTATTTACGTGGGAATAATGTGATAAAAACCTTGACAGTGGCGGTGCGCTTGAGTTTATTTTTGAGAACTTACCCTTTTTAAACAGTTTACGTAAAATGAAAATCTTGTTTCTTTTATATGTGTAAAAAAATTATTTCAAAATTTATAGTATATCAATATTGTACAGTTGGTATAATTATAGTTAATAATAACCATTTTATTAAGAAAATAATACACATTAAAAATGTATAGTCAAAAAATAATTATTTAAAATATAATCTATACCTAATTAAATATGCTACATAATCTACATCTAGTTATTCACATTCTTCCATATCTGACATACTATCACTACTTGAGTCATATGAGTCTACTTGTATAATTAGAGGTTCAACAGTTGTATCTACTATTATATCCAAAGACCACATTTTATTTTCTACTTCTAATACATGTTCGACACATTTTTTCCAGTTTTCTGGGGAAGCATTAGATATGGAAATTTGAAATAGTTTTTTTATATCTACTAGTTTAAACGTAGTATTATTTCTGGCTACTTCACCTTTCACTTGTGCCCATATAAGTTCTATGGGGTTTAGTTCGCAGTGATAAGGTGGCAGCCGATATACAGTTATATTTTGTTTCTTAGCTATTTCATCAATTACAAAACGTGTGTACTTAGCTTTATTTGTGGCGACTTCACTTTTTACTAGCTGCAACAACTCTAGTTTAACACTATTTGTAGGATGTTCAATATTTTGCTGCATCAACCAGGATTGAATGTCTTTTTAAGCCAGCTTAAATTTGGAACACGATCTACTTTTTTGGAGTGGTAACTTGCATTATCCATTACAATAATCGAACCCTCTGGTATTAAGTCGATCATCTGCGAAAACCATTCTTCAAATACATTAGCATTCATATCTTCGTGATAATATCCTGTTTTTTGGACTCAAACATTAAAAGACCTCCATCTACAAAACCATTCTCGTTTCCAATATGAGTAATAATTCGTCTACGCCCCTTTCCAGATGGAGGTTTTAAACCCGTAGAAAGTCCTTCATTAAAAGCCTGGCGAGCAGTTGTTATATTCCCATCTTGCCAATATTTTTTAACGGTATGTCCTTCATTTATCCAAGTCTCATCTAGATAATATATTGTCTTTCCTTCAGTACAAGCTTTTTTATTTTTCTCAAATAATCTCTCTTCCAATGGACAATTTCTCCATTCTCTATTAATAAAGATTTTCTTTGGAATTTTTTCCACTGAAAATTTAGACCTTTAAGATTTTCCAAAGTTTAACTCTACTTATTTTCGGCACGTGTGGATGATTTTTCGCAGCTTGAAACATGACATCTAAAGTAGGGATTTTTTTCGGTAAAATAACTATGTACAATTCGTCGAATTGTTTGTTTTGTGTCGTCTGTTATATAAAGTTCTGTTTTGCCCGGTCGCTTTTTTGGTGGAATTATACCTCTTTTTCTTGTTTCAAAATTCTGTAAATTGTCGCTTTTCCCACCCCAGTCATCAACGCACATTTTTGAACACAATCATCCACACCTAAATTAGAGCTTTGATCATTTCTAATATAATCGAATACGTTTTTAACAATCTGCTTTTCGTTTACAGTTAAATGTCCGAAACATGGGCGTTTCGGCGGAGAAGCCATTTTTACAATACTGTAATACTTTGAACAATACTCTAACAATTTATAATCACTCAGTTGCACATACGGAAAGATACTAAAATATATATAAAATTTATAATCCTTATTTAACGCAATTCGGTGTATTTCTACCTGTTCTTTGCACAGAGACTGGTGCGCCTATGGTTTACAACCTTCTAACCGTCCCGAGACATTTTTATTGCTATCTCTTGCAAAAAATTAGGGGTATAGGCTCAACAAAATCCGCGTGTTAAGAAAATATCGAAACATCAAGATCGTTTTGGGTTTAATATGTGGTGTGGGATTTTAGGAACTAAATACCAGGTCCATGTATTTACCATAATTCATCAACTGCAGAAATGGTAACTTTATTTATTTTTGAAGCACAAAATGTAGCATGTTAGCATGTCAAACTTATCTTCATGGCTATAATGGCCATCCTGCATATTCGACCGTAATAATACAATAAGATATTAGCTATTCACCAATAAACAATAATAGAGAAAACAGTAACAATAAGAACAATTGCTCTAAAAACAACAACTCGACAACCAGGGTAATAAGGACAAATACTATTTTATAATGATATTAAATTATGTTACAGATACGGTAACAGGTATTAACGTCCAAGCATTTGTTTGCAAGGACTACTTAAAAATACGTAAAAAAAAAAGAGAAAATGCAATTTTTCTTTTAACTAAAAATTAAAATATGACATGTGATACATTGTTAATTTTTTAATAAAAAATGGGATCAGATACAGGGGGTACTTATTTTCGAGCCATATAAAAAAATAAAGTTGATGATGGTTTCTTAAAAACGAAACGTCGGGTATAAAATCTAAAAATACCATCATGTAGTAGCTAAAAGTGCCAATGAAAAAGTGTTATTAGTTTTTTTATATCTCTTTAAATAGAGTCAGAAAAAAATAAAATTGATATAGTCAAATTTTCGTTTTTGCTAAATATCGCAGCAGGTCGAGAAAATTTTTCAAGTTTCTAAACGGCATGTAAATAAGCTTTAAAAAACACAACTTTTTCCTAATTTAACCTAAGCTGTATCTCCAATAGGTACTGAAACTCCCATGTTTAGGATCCTTATCTTGGACACACTGTATATTTGCAGTGGTGCAATTCGTCATCCATTTATTATTTCTATTTTAAGAACACTAAATAGAGCTGTTTGTTTTCACATACGGCACGTTCTTGCGAATTGCTAAGATATTTTGAGGAATTTGATACCAATAGAGCTGACATAAATAAGTACGTTCATAAAAGTATCTGCTAAATCCCAGTTCTTACTAAAATTTAACAAAAAACATATTTTTAATGAAAAGGTATTTAATATTTGCTTTAAGTAAATTAAATATTTACCTATTTTTTTCTACGACCGTTGAAAAAAATGCTGTTTTGAAAGTTATCATAATGATAAAGTATTCCATTTTAGTACACTACAAAGTGGGAAAGAAAGTAACCCTTTTTTAACTCTTGTCACACTTTTAATGAGTGTTTTGTTTCAATGGCTACTACAATTTATTTTAATATAAATTCATATTATATAACAGTAAACGCGACATCAATCGAAACCAAAGATCAAGCTACCGTAGAATTTGCCATAATTTTTTTAGTTCATGAATACTAAATTTTCGCCATATATTGGGTCGAAAAATGATTTGTAATAATAAATAAAAATCCTTAGTTCAATCACTTGATAATATTGTTATTTTAAAGAAGGGTGTAAAATTTGAACAGAAATTGCTTCATAACTCTTCAAAAAATCGTGTTCACCTACTTAAAAAATTGAGTTTTAAGGTAAAACGCTTTTTGAAGTTTTAAATGCTGCACTGACTAAGAATATTTTAAACATATTGTACGTACGTATTTTTATATGGCCGTAGAAAAAAATATAATGCAACATACGCATAAAGTATTTTTGCACATGCCGCACTCGCCTAAGAGTAAAATATGCAATTCAAAGCCAAAATAAATCACTGAAAGTGATAGAATTTATTTTTGACTTTTATTATTTGCCACTAAAGTAACTTAATGTTTAGTGCTTCCCAAGTAAAATATCGTAAAATTTAATTTATTGTGCAAGTAAAAGTAAACGTTATTAATTTTATCAGTTTTATTTTACTAAGATCGATCTACAGCTAAATTTATGGATTAAGATGAATCATTATACGATGCAGGAGCTGTTTTTATGTACATTTAACTAGTCTAAAAATATTTTTGGATATATGATATTTGGTAATCTATTATAAAACATATAAGCAATAATATGCCTACTAATTAAAAGTAATTTAGCTACTAATTAGGAATAATATTTCACATACCTAAATATCCCTAAATATAAAATACAAGATCAAACATAAAGGCTGACATTCTGCCGTACACCTCATGAAAGAGCTTGATTAGTATAATAAAGCTCATTCTGAAATCAATGACCTTAGAATAAATAGAATGAGAAGTATCAACTAAGAACAAAACTGAAAACTTGAAAATAATTTATATAAAAAATATGTTAAACGGTTTTCGAAATGATGGTTATCTTCTCTCTCTCTCTCGCTCTCTCTCTCTCTCCCTCTCTCTATATATATATATATATATATATATATATATATATATATATATATATATATATATATATATATATATATATATATACATATATACATATATATCTTTCTCTCTCTCTCTCTCTCTTTCTTTTTTTGGAAAAGGGTAAAGACTAGTGTAGTGTATTGCACTGGACGACTAAAAAGTGGAAATAAGTTTAAAAGTTTTAAAAAATTTGATGCCGAACGTGTTTACTGAATTGTCACAAATGTCAAAAATTCAAAAAAGCTTTTATGCTTTTATTTATAAACAAATAAATTAAATTTCTACCTATTTGAAATTCTTGTTCTCTATACTTGTTCGTACGACTGGTCCAAAGACTTCTTCGACAAGAATTATCGTTTTAATAAAATGTACCTAACTTCACGACCTGGAAAATAGTGTAGTTGAGTTGAAAATAGTTATAACGAGGACTGAATGCCAAACACCTAGTCTCGATTTTATGGTCGGGACACACATAACCGCATCGCGCCCGATTTCACGGCAGAGGAGGCGGAGGGCGTAGGCGATTTTGGCCATCGCCCGAGGGGCCTTGCGCCATAGATTTTGGTTATCAAAAGTAAACTAATAAAAGGGCCTTGCAGAGTTTTTTTTGCTTCCCAACTTTTTGTCTCACGAAAAGATTTGTCGAGAAGGGGCCTCGTGGATATGAGGACTTCGCAAAATATATAATTTATGATCAGGTGTAAGTTAAAGCGTGGTATAATTGATTCATAGTACTGCAGTTTGTTTAAATACAAAAATTTTGCACTGGATCCCCTACATTTCACCAGGGAAACGCACGTCCACGGGCTCGTTACGGTTATGTGAGGCCCGACCTTTACACTGATGATGCCAAACGGTTTTCGACAAAAAAAAGGTTAAAAATAGTTATAACTTTTGTTACTCTACGCCCAACGATTTTATTACTTTTTTATCATTACCCCAGATTGATAAGAAGATTGGTGCGATCTGGTAGCTAGAAAATACCGAATTATTTTTAGCTTTTAGTACAATAAAACCGTTTAACATAATTTTTTAAATAATTTATTTTCATGGTATAAATCTAAAATATTTCCCACATACTTCATTCCATTCAATACCTATGATTCCATAAATTAGCTATCACCGGAAAATCATATATCATTCATATCAGTCAATTTCTTGATTCAAAACGGCTTTTATGCTTATAATTTCGATATGAAAATACAAATATTACATTTATATAGGGATATTTATCGATATCTCTGCTGTTTGACCTTTTCAAAAGATTAGCTTAAGTGCTTTATTATTAAGTACACGAATTATATTCCTTTTTTATTTTTACAAAAAAACTTTTACAATTATTGCCAAAATACCGGGTGTCAACGAATTTATCAGACCAGCTAGAGTATTAGGACAGTGGCGTTGCTAGGCGGGAGCCTACATTGTTTTCGGTCCCCCTAAAATAGAAAATAGGCTCTTTTTAATACAGTATTTCCACGGATGGACTTTACAATAGCACAAATGGACCCCAAATTTAAATATTTAAGAAAGTCATGTGTGGCAACTGTTTTTACTTCTTAAAAAGATAACAAAGGAGATTCACGTTGAAAAATTTGTTTTGTTTTATACAGGGACTCCAAAAGTACAGAAATGTGAAAATGAACCAAAAGAAAACTGCCTTTATTTTAAATGATTAAGCAAAATGTCAATTAAAAAGGTTTTTAAATTAAACAGGCATCCCATATCTTAAATTTCACAAGAAATTCACACTTTTTCGTGATCATATTTTTATTCATGTTTTACATCTTTTTTACGTAATTTACCTGGTTTTAATAAACGATTTATTGAATGTCAAAGTTATTTAAATATATTTAAATACAAAAATGTAAAAAGTAAAAAGTGTAAAACATACTTAAATAAATAAAAATATGATACTTAAAAAGAAAAACTTGTTTATTGCGTGTGAAATTTCAAATCTGGTTTCCTTATTCAATTTAAAAAACCATTATTATTTGACATTTTGATGAAAGTAAAGGCAGTGTTCTCTTGGTCCATTTTCAAAGTTTTGTACTTTTTGGACCCCATACTGAAACAAAACAAATTTCTTAACATGTAAATCTTGTTTTTAAAGAAGCAAAAGCAGTTGCCATACCCGACGTTTTCATAGAAAAAATGTAAAACTTTTCTTTTGTAAATAGTAACTGGAATTTTAAAAGAAAAAAATGAAAAAGGAGGACCCGACTTTAAGAAAGTAGATCATGTTACAGTGGGAGCCCCATTTTGGAGGTAAAAACCTTTTTTTTTGTTTCTCAAAAAAAAAACATTTACTAAAATGGTATGGGCCCCGACTTTACTTTCTGCCCGGGGTCCCAACACCTCTAGCTACGCCACTGAGTCCATCTGTGGACATACTGTATATGCCAGTTTGAATTTGGGAAGCTATGTTTAGGGCATAGGGTGCCGGTGTTTGTATTTTGGCACGGCTAATAAGTGCGCATGTTCGTCCACCCTCGATTCGTTGCGCGAGGTCGTAAAAATCCGAAAAATGCTTCTTGCCACTGCGGATCTAAATGTAGGTTATCTATGTTATGGCCACCTAGATGTAATATTAAAAATGGCTGTAAAATAATTAAGTAGGCAATAAAACTTTTCAAAATTTTACATTCTTATTTAGAATTATCTTAGGACTCCAAATATGTTAAAATATAAAAGAGTGATATATTTAAAAATACAAAATTGGAGCTATTTCTGGTTAAAAAGGAAGCGACCAAATGTCAAAAGTGTAGGAGTTATAGCTTGTCTAATAGATTCGTTGTCACCCTGTATGTTGTTTCTGCATTTATCAGAATGGCAATTCTTAGTACTCCTAATGACTATTTATGTTTTGGTATGAAAAATTAAAATTTTAAGATTTTTTCTTCATTATTCGATTTTACACGATTTCACATACTTAAATAAAATAAAAAGGAACTGGGAGCCCTGCTTTATTTTATTTTTACACTTCGTCTGCATTTAATTTTATACTCTTTGATGTAAATATTTTAGTTAGGATCATTAACCCGAAATGTGTTAATCGATCATTTAATGAAACATGAAGATACTTTTTTACAAAAATATCTGTTACACTTCTACAATGTTAAAACCTGTATAAGCAGCATAAATTTAAAAACCAGATGTTAACATAATAACAAACTAACTGTAACACTTTTTCTTTGATAAAACAATTTTATTGTAGTAGTTTGTTGTTGCAAGTCATAGCAAAACAATTTGTCGATTCCAGTTAAGTGTATTTATTTCTTTTTATTTTTGCACTAGTTTGTTCAGCTAATTTATAATAACTAAAACAATATACAGGGTGTACACTAATTAATTTAAAATAATATTATATTAAAATTATGTAGGTATCTAAGGGATTTTTAACTAAACTAACTAAAAATTGACAAATGGCAAACATGCATACATTATTATAAAATATTTGGCTTTTTTGTGTTTGGATTTCTTAAGCAAAAAAATTATCTACGTTCTAAATTTTTATATATGTATAAGAAAAACAGGATACATTAAAAGTATTACCCTAAAATAAAATAACGATAGATGAACCAAACAATAATCGTAATAGTATAAATTATAATTATCACAATGATCTATGTCCGGTGAATTTAATGGCCAATCCATGCGGGATTGTTATTAAACCATTTATTTACAAATTATTATCGTTCTTCGGTTACATAACATTCATTTTTTCTTTATGAGAAACAAAGACTGCTACAGAAATCTCAAAACAATAACGCAATAAATTTATAAACTTTTTTAAAGGATTTTTAAAGAAAACAATCACCTAATTATTGCAATTATCTTTTGTCTCTTTGTTTTAGATACTGACACAGTTTTGCTATTTATATCTAAAAGAAAGCGATGAAAGTGCCTACTAGATTATTTTATACGGTTTTGTCAGTTAAAGATAAAAAATGTCACATAATTATTTATTATAGTTTTTTAAAAAGAGTTGTGGTATATTACTCATTATTATTTTTTAATGTTTTCAGTGAAACACAAGGTATGAAATAATTTGTATTACCTAATTAAACCAAAACCCTTCGTCATGATTATAATTGTTAGATATACGGGGTGTTACAGAGTGTTGTTAAGAAAGTTTAAGGGAAAATTGTACATCTAAAAGTGTGATAAGAAGTTAGTACTGGATGGATTTGAAAATGCTTCGTTTCCATAATATTGGTCGTTTAAAATTTTATTTAATACTATATTTTATATTTATCAAAAATACCCTTTAAAATATATTTAAATTATAATTTTTTGCGTCAAAATTTATGATCTAACAAATTAAAGACTGTAGAAATTTTAGTGTTATGGATTTTTTAATTTAAGCATATTATGTTTTTTAGGAAGTTTTATTAACGGCCAGTAGGTATCTATTTTTAAAACTGACATTTTGCTGCGAACTTGTTAATGTTAATTAGCAATTCCTCCGATTCAATGTCAATTCTATCGGTAATTGTGTGATGTAAACCTTGGGTAAAGAGTGTTTATATGCTTTTTACGATTTCATTTTGCGTACGTGCGTTGCGCTGTCGCGTCGCGTCGTCATGAACCTGTTTTTACCGTAAAAATTTGTTTTTTTTATATTTTTAAAAAGGGTGATAGTCTATGATACGAATAGCAAGTAACCTTTATCCAACTGCTTACCAGATAAAAACTATAAAATCTAAATAAAGGTATCTATCGGCAATGGCTTGCCTTAAGACGTATGGCCAAGGCTATAATTATTTAAAAAATAAATCTAAACATTTTTGGATAACCCTGTATAACTTCTATTTGATTTGTTTATTCCACATGGCAGAACTAATATATAACAATTTTTTCCCATTTTATAAATATAGCCGTATGAAATTTGTAAAATTTTAAACTTTGAAAAATTTTGTAATACAATTTTTCGTACATTCTATATTATCCAAAAATACATATTTTATTAGATTACATTAGCATATATTTTTAAAATATTATATACAGGGTGTGTTAAAAATTTTGAAGTTATTGTGATTGTGTTAAATTTATTTACATAAAATATATAATTAGCAGATGGGTGAAGCTCGTATTTAATTCAGATCCCGTATTATAAACATAGATAACCTACATTTAGATACTCAGTGGCAAGAAGCACTTTTCGGATTTTTACGACCTCGCGCAGTGGGTGGACGAACATGCGCACTTAAAAGCCTTGGCAAAATACAACCACCGGCACCCCGTACCCTTCGTCCGCGGTCTGACCGTAACGCTCATTAGCTACCGTACTTCGAACAGAAAACCAGGACGCGGTCAACAAATTCTTTCCTATAATGCGAATAGTTTGTTTGAGTCCGGGTGAGTTTACCCTCAACTGGCTTGCGTACAAACCGGTTTTTCGCCCAAGAAATGTAACTTTTGTTTCGCGCAGGTTATAACATTGGCAATCCATCGAGATCAGTGATTATAAACCATTTGCCTTTGTTATGTTAAGAACTTTTTTTTAACCGACTTCAAAAAAGGAGGTGGTTATATAGTGGAAACCTATGTTTTTATGTATGTACACCAATTATTTCGCCAGTTGTTGACCGATTATAAAAATTCTTAAGAATATTTTTTTCCGAAACATATTTCTTTATCAATTTGTCTTCTTGTAAACCCCATCCGTGGAAAGTCTGAAAAGATTTTGTTAAAATATTATTAATATGAATCCACGGCAGGCAGGGTCATATTTATTGATGCATTGTTTTGATTTTATCATAGCTAAATTAAAATAGCAATTAATCGAAAGCCAATTAAAGTTATCTCTAGCGTAAACGTGTAAACAAGGAAAGTTTAATTAGTCAAATGCGAACTGTGTTGAATTAATAAATTTACTTTGTTTTATTTGTTAATTTAGTTTCACCGTTGATTGAAAGAGTACATCTCTCAATCAACGGTTTCACTTTACAGTACAGTTAAAGCCGGTGTCAACTAGGCCGATATATCTACAGGGTAATGGGTGATTCAGGGAGAAACAGCAATATTTTTATAGCATTGCGAAAGGTCAAATAAAAATAAAACTTTTTGAAAAGATGCTTCTGATTTTAAATCGTACAGGGATAAAATATATAACTTATGGTAAAAAAAAAAATGTTTTACTAGAGATTGGCTACTCTATATCATGGATAACCTACATTTAGATCCGCAGTGGCAAGAAGCATTTTTCAGTTTCCGTTCGTTCTCGGTAGTGATTAGACGTTGGAAGGGAGCTCTACCGGGCTCTCACGTGGATTCGTGCATGGAGGATGTAGAAGACGTTCTGGTGCCCCGAGGAAGATAGGAAACTCACTGCTAAATTGAAAAGGCATCTTTTTTCTGGAGCTAGGCACTGTGAGTGAAGATTCCTATAACCTGATGTTTTTCGTTTTGGCGTACTGCACGAGGTATTCTTCAATGGCGGAGAATGGAGGCGGGCGCTGCGGGTGACGTCAGTACTGAAAGAAACCGGTTATGCGCGATACCAGCAGCAGCTCTTGGGAAGATGGCCGCAATTTATGCATTTCATAGCTTTGTTATTGACATGTGCTAGGAACTTCTGGGAGCTACAAAGCTCGAATATCCAGAGGTTCCAACGACAAAGTCCTGGAAAACTTATAAGCGACATCGCTTATATGATCGGAAGGGAGAGAGCTGGCGATTCACTAGCATGAAAGCCATAAACAAGCAAGCAAGCAAGAAGCATTTTTCGGATTTTTATGACCTGGCGCAGTAAACAAATGAATGGGTGGACGAACATGCGCACTTAAAAGCCGTGGCAAAATACAAACACCGGCACCCCGTACCCTTCGTCCGCGGTCTCACCGTGACGCTCATTAGTCCTTGCTCATTAGCTAGCGTACTTTGAACGGAAAACCAGGACGCCGTCGACAAACAGCAATTTTAGGCGTTCAACCAATTATAACCGCGGTAATAATTGGTGACAACTTTGACATATAATACATTGTTTAAACGTCAATATAACCAATCGGAAAATACCGTTTTAGAATTGGTTCTTAGCCTAAAATTGATTAAAGTCTTTCCGATAATGCGGATAGTTTGTTTCGGCCAGGTGCGTTTACCCTCAACTTGCTTGCGTACAAACCGGTTTTTCGCCCATAAAATGTAACTTTTGTTTCACGCAGGTTATAACATTGGCAATCCATTAAGATCAGTACTTTATATCTAAATATAAATAAAAATATAAAATACAGGGTGTCCCAACTCTATTTATATACGAGAAAACTTCTCCCCTGTATTAGACAAAAATAAACTTAAAAAATAATTTTGTTTTAATTAATATTTTCGGATGACTATTTATTTACAAAACTTATTAGACGTTCTACTTAGTTTTAGACATAACAGAGCGCCCACTTAGGTTTACTATCTGATATTTTGTTATATTATGGACATTTAAAACATAGTTTATTTGAACTCTAAAAAATATAAATTTTAATGTCATGATTTTTGAAACACCCTTTAAGTTATATTTTTTTCTTAAAAATAATTTAATATACAAAAATGTTATCATTTCTTGCTAAATAGGCCATCGACATGGGCGCCGGCAGGATGACTTCCAGGGGGTGCAAAAAGTGACAAAAAGATTCTGTAAAGAAACGTTCCACAAAAAATTGTGAAGAGCGAAAAAAGGTCGTCACCCTTGAAAAACAAGTATTTTTGATACATGCACCCTCAAATTATTAGGAAAAAAAAGTTCTTACCTTTCAAATACAAGTATTTTCAATACATGTGTCCTCAAATTATTAGAAAAGCAAAAAAACAGGTCCTCACCTTCCAACCCAACTTAAATTCTTGTATGCCCCGCACACATACTAAAGCCAGGGGGATGCAAAACCCTTTTTAAAATCAATGAAAACTTGTATTTTACTTATAAGACCGTATTTTTTATGCCATCTATGTCAATATCCAAAAGCCGGGGGTGCAAGAACACCTCTGTACACCCCCTGCAGGCGCCTATGGCCATCGATAACTTTATTTAAGAAAGTAAAAAATCGCTTCGATATAAATGTTTACATAATATGCTGAAAGTTATAAGAAAATTATTCTCTAATACAGTAGCGTACGAAATTTAACACTCACTGAACCTCTCAGAAGTAATTATTTGCTTGTCTATGTCGTCAGCAATGTTCAAAATTCTGATAGCGACGTTAATATGTTTCCGGACTCGTACGATTTTTTTCACCAATCTATGGGTCTTCCTTTTAGAGAATACGACTACGTGAAAATGTCATTTCCGCCCAAAAATGGACGGTTTTTTCCCCAAAGTCTTCAATTTAATTGGCAACATTTCGATTTTCTTACCATTATTTTACCTTTCATTACTAATATCTTCATTTTTTATATTTTAGAAGCAGCTAGAAACAGAAATAAGGTACTAAAATGACGGAGACATCACCCGTAGAAGAGCAAGTCGTCATGACCCCAAAAGGCAAAACTGCCAACTCGACAACGATAATGATCGAACGAAAACTAGTAAATAAAACAAACGACAAAATGCACGTTGCTGGTGGAGAGCACACTGGAATTATTATTAATAAAGAAACAGCTGTTGGTAAGTAGATATAGAACACAAAATATACAGCATGCTCTCCGAGCAGAGCGTGTTGTTTGCTGGAGGTGGCGCCTAAGTCGCTTTTTTAACTTACCTGGTTTTGGTTGTCGCCTTTCCCCCTGTTTCCGAGCATCATTCCAAACGTAGCCACAATCAATACCGAAAGTAACAGTACGTTTTCCTAGGGACGGGTTTTCTCCGCAGCCTCGAACGGAATATGCTAACTGAATAATGGGCGCACTTAGGAGTACTCAGCTGCTTACCGCTGGGTAAGCGAAGTGTCAAAATAAAGCTATTCTATTGGTTCAATTTGACAATTTTGACACGACGCTTATTCACCGGTTGAGCGGCTGAGTATTCCTGAATGCGTCCATTGTTACATTCATCGATATTTCATGTGTTTACCTTTTTCAAAACGACCCCAGATTTAGTCTAGATATATTATTTTTCGTCATAAAAATAATTAAATTTGACTTTATTTACATAAATATGCTTAGAAATAAATAGAAATTCATTTAATTACAAATATTGTTTACAGAGAAACTGTCTGCTGTCCTAAAACAACCAAAAAACATTATTGGGTAAAAATCAATATTGGCCGATATTTCATTTTACCCATATTTCACCGGACTAATATCTTTCCACGAAAGCCTCGTTGTGGTTTGATATGTTCGACGAGATTTTGTGGGTAGAAGAAAAAGTAAACGGCCAGTGTCTGTCTTTATCTACCAGCTCCATTTAAAAGAAATGGGATAATGTTCTTGTTAGTTTGAGCCTAGTAAATGTGAATTGTTTTTGCCATGTCCGTGCCGGCCCTAATAGTGGTCGGATTCGAGTTTCCCAAGCAGCAAGCTGACGTCTTATTGACGTCTGTTTTTAGTCATTTTTAATCACATATGGTCAGCAAAGACGTCATAAGATGACGACAGAATGTAATAAAAAGACGTCCCGTTAATGACGAAATAATGACGTCTTTAAGATGACGAAATTTGACGCATATAATTTTTTTAAAAGCTAAAATGATACATTTAATTTGAAAATTGAAATAGGAAAAAACTCCTTACTGCTATACTGTTTGCAATTTCCTTGCACTGCAAAGTCGCATCTCTGGGGACACTGTCCAACCTAGAGATGCAGATTTTTACACTAGCCGAAGATATTTCTTTCAAAGCTAACTGAGATCACCAACCGCAGACCGGTCTCGAACTATTTTGGTCTTCGGTACGGTGTAGGCGATAAAAAGCGAAGATGTTGAATAAACGTAGTAGTTTATTGTCCATTGCGCCATCTATCGGTAGAGTTTTTCCTATTTCAATTTTGTAAAATTATTAGTCTTATTTTTCATTTAAATTCAGCGCCTCTATCGGATGGTTTTAAAATTCTTTAGTACACTATGACATTTGTTTGTCTATTATTTTGCCTAATATTGTTGCAGTTAGTTCAATCGACAACAACAACAAATTCAAATAATATAAATAATAATAAATAAAAGTAAATATTTTTGCCATTTTATTAACATACATTGAACCCTTCGAATTTTGACGGTCTCAGTAACCAGATGATCAATTTAAAAAGGATCATGTAAACTGGTGCAATAGAAGACTCTAACAGAAGTGTCTAAAGATTATGGCTTCGCGTTTTAATATATATAGATACAATGAAGAAATCAAGGAATGCGCAATAACTTTTATGGACACAACTTTAAGCACCCAAAAACCATAATTAATTTTTTGGTTTTTCAGATTATGTTGGCTTTCATAAAGAAAATAATGAAATTAATGCAGCACAATTACTTAGAAATAAGCAAGTTAGAAGTAGAATTGAAAATTTTAGAAGAACCTGCAGAGGTACCTAGTCGACCACGTAAGTATCATTACAGTAAATGTGGTTTATGAGATTAAACACTTATCGCCATAACTCACTAGTTACATAATTTACTTTTTTAGTATAAAATACACATCTTTTTTACAAATTCAAAAGTTATTCCATACGATATGGAAAAAAAAATATTAAAGGAAATTTGCAATTATTAGAACAAGTAGGTAATTAGGCACAGAGACATTTAATGAGGACTAAATGGGTCCTGTAGATTTTCTTATATTTCAAATAAGTGTAAACCATTGTCTAATTGTGAAAAGTAAAAAGTAAAATTTTTGAAAACCGATAAAGTGTTTAAAAACTTCCTAATGTGTTTTATATAATTTATTTATTTTTTGTTTTTAAATATTTTTAAACTATGTTTTTCCTTGTACAGAGTTTTCATTTATATTTTGCCACCCACTTTTAATTATAAACAAGAAGGATAGAAAAAGAAAAACGTCTTGTATAAAAGATTCATACTTTTTCATCTATTATCTTTTGAGCATAACAAAAGAGACAAATGAACATCATTAATTTAAGAAAAATGAACAGGAAATTTGTGTGCCTAAATGTAGCACCCTGTATATTATGTCACCGTTAAAGCAGTATGCGAAAAAGCTATACAAAATACCACAATTGATATATCGTTCTGTTACCGCTTGTAACTCATAACCACGACATGACATTTTGAAACTGTAGATATATATGAAGCTCTACACTCCGATTTGAATGTTCATAGTACCGAATCACCTCTATAAGATAATTATGTCAAATATATTATTATAAATACTTTTAAGCTTTTAATGGTGACATAATATACAGTCTGTTCCATTTAAAAAAGTTCTCCTCTTCATTTTTCTTTAGTTTTTGTTTATTTGATTCTTTTATTATGCTCAAAAAATAATGGATAAAAAAGTATAAAATTTTAGTAAAATACGTTTTTTTATCCTTCTTGGTTATAATTAAAAGTGTGTGGCATATCTATAAATGAAAACCCTGTACATTCTTCTAGCTAGACCTGGTTACTGTCGCATTGATCTAGAGAGCACTCGTCCCTCTTTCTATAGATCAGGTTTGAGCAGTTTCTAGATGTTTGTATGATTGGTCTGTTTTCTAACCACCCAAATAACCACTACCTAGGACAATTTATCCTACAATTAACTCTACCATTTAAAAATAAATTTCTCTCAGTTACCTGCCAGGTTAACAGTTGGTATACGCAACACCAAATGATATTGTGACTACTTATGTATAGGGTCATTCAATAAGAGCGATAGTATTTTAAATAAAGATTTCTCGGTTTCTAATCTATATATATTAAATTCTAAGTGTTACTATATTTAGTATAGTATGCAGTTTTATAATGCAGAGTCTGACCCTATTCCTCGGTTGGAAGCAATAAAAAAATATTACCAAAGTGGTAGCTGATTTGTTGCCACTCAACATTTATTTACTCAAAAATTGGGTTGCCATTATCGGTACTATGCACAGGTTATCATCTGTACTGTGGAAAAGGTTGAATGTACGTAAAAACTCATCCACATCCAGTATAGTCCCTCCTCTTGCAGCTCCCAACAGAGAAACTCGTGGTGCCGCACGTATGCATACCTATACGGTCCAATTGGACAGGCCCCGAACTTCCCATTTCGTTCGCTCTTTTATCCCTAGAGTTTCTAGACTGTGGAACCTACTGCCAGCGGAGGTCTTTCCTTCCCCCCAAATCTTCAAGTTTTTAAGTCCCGTGTTAACAAACTTCCTCTTACCTTGCTTAAGACACCCACGGTACGTTAGTATTTAGGCTTTCAGCCTTCGTGAATTGTCCAAAGATAAAAAAAAAAAAAATCCTCCGCCGTTTTCTTTTTTTCTTTTTCTATTTTCTACATCTAGTAAAGCTATATTTTTGTAAATTTTACAAGAAATGACAAGGCGAGTGCTGATGCTTATCCTAAACCACCATTGCTTCCATTATTTTATATTTTTTGGACATGCTTCCCGAAATCCTTTCTAGCTAAACCTTGATATTGTATTAAGCCAGTCCAATAAGTTCGATACGCAAAAACTAAAAAGATTGTTTTTATCTATTAGGCTTTATATATATATATATATATATATATATATATATATATATATATATATATATATATATATATATATATATATTAAAATATCCGTAATTATTCGCCAATCTGTTTATTTTATAGTTTAAATAATTAAAATATTTGTACTGCTTATATTAAATACCTCTAAACAAAACTGATTTATTAGAATATATATAATTATATTTTTTATCAGTATTTACCAAAGTTGTGTAGGCTTGTATTTTTCTGATAATTTTTACTAAAATAACTTTTTTGTGGTTGTGTCGTTTTTGCGATAACACTGATTGTTTGCTAAACTGTAATATGCATGAATCTTAGTGATAATATGCGTTAATCTTAAAATTATTTTAGATAAAAAAATATGTGTTTTAAAATACGCTTACAGACATAAAAATCTTATATCCGGAATGTAGAAATGGAATAAATCTGATATAGTTGCTTAATTCGTTCTTTTTTAACAATATAAAAAACTTCTTTTAAAAGTCACATATATTTCTTTTTTGTTTGCCTGCTACCCGTTTTTTTACGAATGTACTTTCTTAAGAGTCCACTTTGTTTATTACACTTATTTAAGAACTTTAACGTTTCAAAATATTAAAGGTGGTTTTTTACCGTTTCAAAGTTTTCTTGCGTAAAAATTTTTCTAATTGCAATATTTATTGCAAAGCGGCTGTTTAGAATTTGAAAAGTGGATACCTTTGCCTATACTATATATGTATTAGTCATATTAAACCTACCAATTAAAGGGTCCGCATTAAAGCTGTTTTAAATTTTAGTATCTGCAGAAGAAAATTCCTTAGGAAATGTTCAAATACTGACCAAGAGAAGTGCTAACAGGGAAATTATAGAATCGAGACTTATCCCAATCCTGTAACTTATACAAGATATTGCAAAGGTAAGTAAATTAATTTCCTCACTTTAATAAAACTATTGATATTGCCCGTGGCATGTCCTCTAAAGTCAATGAACACTAGGCGCTCAAGTCACGCTCAGCTCACAGTCCACTCAAGCCGCGCTCCAAATATATCTTACATGCTATTTAAGTAGTAATGAGCGGCTACCGTGGGCGAAGCGCCACAAATAAATATTTACGCACGGTATAGTCGTATCTACCAGGTTATTGACATGGATTTTTTTTTATTAAACCATACCTCGTGTCCAAGACTTAAAACTTTTATTAATATTGTTTTATTTCAAGGCCCAAGAATATTACTTCTTTATTGCTAATTATTCTGCAGTTGTGTGAAAAATACTGCTTGTATGATCTTATCATATCTTCCAGCTGTTAAGTACGCCATCTACCTGAATTGGAGCGAACTTTTCTTCCGAAATTCACAAGCCCGTAAACTGATGGAGCCAGTTTTATTATGAGTTGGTTCGGATTATAAAAAAAAAACTGGGTAAACTTTTTGCCTGCCACACCTAGATGGCGCCAGTTTTACCTAATGGCACCCCAAGGTCAATTTTAAAGAGAAGGTGACCCAACTTTGTTATGACAGTAAACAGCTGATATTGTGACGTCATGGGAGTCCTTTTTTTTTACACAATTTAAAATTAAAAATATAGTTTATACAATAATTGTTAAAGCCTTTTTAATCCACATATTTACTCACAAATATGAACACGATTTTAACAAAACAATAAAAAAATAACGATATTTTTTTAAAAAGGATACCACTTGACCTCATCATCTATCGGCTGTCAAATGAAAAGTTAGGCCACATTGTCTCTAAACACCTCGCTTTTACCCTATCGGTGCCTAGTGTATTCCTCTCTCTCTATTTTTTTCTTGGTTTGGTCCCTTCGGGTCCAATCCCACCACTCTCTCCCCTTCCGGACTATGCTTTCCAGAGCTTCGTCGGCGGAAAATCTGGATAATCGAGCTCGTAGCTCCCAGAAATTCAAAAAGAAAACAAATAATTCAACAATCGATGCAATGCATAAATTGTCGGCTGTCAAACCAAGATCTGCTACTGGTGTTACGTATAACCTTCACTTTCACTACTGACAGTTCCCATGGCACGCCCATCTATTTCCCGCCATTTGAGAAATACCTCGTGTTCACCACCAAACAGGATACCATCAGCTTATAGGAATCTTCGCTCACAGCGCTTAGATCCAGAAGAAAGATGCCGTCAATTTAGCGTGAATCTTTCCTTGATCCCCGAAGGTAAAAAACGTTCGTACGACACTCTAGCCGCCACTCCGGGAAGAACTTTGTAGTTCTCTACGCACGTCCACTGTCCGGAGGTCAAACAAAGGTCCTGTAGTGTATTCCTTTTTACCTTGTAGAACCATTTCTGAACTTCGTTCTCTGAACTGTCAATAGTATCAAGAGCGGTTCTTCAACGCATGAAAAAATGTCAAAAATTGTAAATGGAACACTTATGGTGTCGTTCCGGGCAGTTCTGGAGCATAAAAGGAATAAAGCAACTGTGGCTGGTTGTTTTGAAGTTGCGAGATGGCGTTGATCCTTTGATTGTTGAAGCCTTGTTCTGACAGGGATTATTTTAGGGGGCTGGGACCATTCCTAACGAGAGAGGGAAACACGTGATCGCCGTCTTAATCGTTGACCAGGGGTATCCATTTATTTAGAGACTCCGTAATTTAGAGTAACCAGCCAAAGTAGTCGTGGTCAACCAGGTTATTTGTTTAACTACATAGTTTTTCTTTGTCATCAAACTTTTTTAATATTCTTTTTATTATTAAAAAATATTTTTGGTTAATTTTACCCCTTCTATCTCTTAAAGGTAAGACACACAGGTAAATTTGAACTTTTTTCTTACAATTACCTATAGGATTCACACGACAACAATTCTTTTTTCGTTATTTTTAGAGGGAAACAACTTCGGGATGAAGAAGGGAGTCGCTCATCATTTTCTCGGATCTACAGTCTCGGCAACTCGTCAAGGCGATGGAACACGGTCGCGTTTACCCGTCAACAAAGATCAAGACACCCAAGAGTCACCATCGTTAAACAAATGCACCTACTATGGCTAGCTCGAAACAACCGACTATCGCGATTATTGCCAAGCTCCGGTACTGTGAGGAAGTTAGCTGTAGATGCTATGATTGAAAATAATAAGGAGACGTTTGTGAGATATACAACAGTAGGTTAGTACAGCTAATGCAACAGTTTAATATTTTTGGTAGATATATACAGGGTGTCCGGGAAAATGTGGGAAATCTCTCGCACACGTATGGAACAGATGAAAATAACACGACAAAGTTCCTATAAAATTTTTCCGTTTAAGCCCCCCTGCGGAGAATGCTGATCTCCACAAAGGGGCAGCTAGAAAATAATTAGTACAAGTAGTAATAAATTACTGACCTGCTACGAGAGGGACTTCAATACTGAATCAAAATTACAAATTACATCGAAAATAAAATATTGTATTATTAAACAAAAATAAACTCTTATTGTTAAAATAATTTTTACTCGAAAACGGCTCATTTTATCGATGTCAAACAAGGTGCCTTTTTTTTTTTAGCAAAGGTTTAAACTACCCAAAAACATATTTTTGTGTCTTCACCATACAGGGCGTAAAAAATATTATCAATAATGTGCAAAAACTAGTCCGTCCCTGGCAAACTAAAAGAGAAGCGACGCATAAGTTTCAAGGGCACTATTTTAAGAGGTCTTTGCTAGTATGCATCGTACTAAAATATTATTAAATTATACAGAGCGCTTTAAGGTTATTCATAAAAATCGATTTCTAGCTACCTTTAAGGAGATCATATCTCCGCAGGGGGGGTTAAACGGAAAAATTTTATAGGAACTTGTCGTATTATTTTCATCTGTTCCATACGTGTGAGTTTCCACATTTTCCCGGACATCCTGTATATATATATACATATACAGGGTACCAGCAAAATTCTTGAGAATATTAAGGTTTCCTTTTAAGCTTTAAAGTTTGTTATATCATTTTTACCACCCTGTTTACTAATCAATAATTCATGGTGGCGCCTTTTCGTTAACCTTGCAGGGGTCTAGCGAAACTAAGAGAGAAAGAAAGAAGACAGATCTGGCTGCATAATCTCGTTTTTGATTTTGAAACCAATTCAGTTGCAAAAGTAAATCATGACTAAATTTGTTTAAAAAAGATGTTTACAGACTGTTTTTTTCAATTTTTGTCCAATTTGGCCAGGCACTTGTCACTTCCTTGATAATAGACATAGAAAAAAGTTTTTGGGATTTTTACGTGAAATTCAGTGGCGTACCTTTTAGTTTTTCAATTAACTTTTATTTTTCAAGTTATAATACAAAGTTGAGTTTTTTTTTAATGGAACACTCCGTATATTTTATTACCAATAGAAAGGTCTCCTTAAGCTGTAAAAAAATACATTTGAGTATATTTAATTTTGTCATTGTTGCGGAAATATAGCCATCGTCTGCAGCTCGATGTAATAAAAATACCTTTTAAAAACCTTTAAGAATTTTCCACATTTAAAATTATTTTTTTTTTAATTGTTTTGGAAATACAAGCTTCCAAGAATTTCCGAGTGCGTATATCTACTATTTTTTTAAATTTAGATGGTCATATTTCCCAAACTATAGAAGATAAACATAACAATAATGGAATTTTGTTAAACCTCTTTAAAAATTTTTTGCTATGGTAATATAATATACAGGGTCTTACATTAAAAAATCCTGATGATGGCCATATTTTCAAAACTATGGAAAATAGATATATCAATTGTGGTATTTCTTATAGCTTTTAAGGAGACCTTTCAACTGATGATAAAATATACATGATGTTTCATTTATAAAAAACCCAACTTTGTGTTATTACTTTAAAATAAAAGCCAATAAAAAAAAAAATTAGGTATGCCACTGAATTTAACGTAAAAATTCCTAAAACGTTCATATTTACGTTTTTTTTTCTATCTCTGATATCAAACGAGTCACAAGTGCCTGGCTAAATTGACAAAATTTGAAAAACACTCTGTAACTCCAACACGAATCAAGTTAGCCATGATTTACCTTTACCACTGTTTCAGTTTTCGCTATACCCTGCAACGTCAACCAAAAGGCGCCACCCTGTACAAAGAAACCACAGATTTCCTATGTTAAAATATGAGTTTGGTTAAATCCTAGTATTTTTGGCATAAGGAATGCATAGATTTTCTGTGTACTATTAATTAGAAGGACATCCTGTATATTGGTTAAAAACAATAGAGATTTTAAGTTAAATTAATATAGATTTTTTTAATACGTAGATTATTATCTATGAATGTTAAACTAGGTCCGTCGAGTCCAACAGGTACCTATGGCAAAGCTAGATTTGGTAAGCAATAGAAAAGGACTTTTGGCAATTTTGGCACCTCAGGGGCTACTTTATGCAATGCACCCCACTTTTTATTCGCCTTTGTATGTAGTGTGTCTTAAAATATGCTTTCCTTTTATAATATTAGGGGTTCTTGGTTCTTAAGACTAAAAGAAATACTATTAAAATAAATGTTTTAAAATATTGCAATCATTTTTTATGGCAGCTATAGAAATAGGTATTTTTTTTTAATTTTGCTTATTTGCTTAATTTGGTTGGTTTTAATTTAATTGTTCACGGAACAGGAAAACATTTGTTTAGCATCTAAAAGCCCTTCATCCATAGTAACAAGTTTTTAATATTAAATAAGCTGTAGAAATTAAAAAATAGATAAATAAAAAATCCAGAGTTAAAAGTAAGATTTAAAACCACAACATGCGAAGTTGCCTGACATCTCTGGTTGGGCAAAAGCGTTGTTGCAAGCAAACCATAAATAACCTACATTTAGATCCGCAGTGGCAAGAAGAATTTTAAGGATTTTTACGACCTCGCGCAGTAAACAAATGGAGGGTGGCCAAACATGCGCACTTAAAAGCCATGGCATAATACGAACACCGGCACCCCGTACCCTTCGTCCGCGGTCTGACCGTGACGCTCATTAGTTACCGTACATCGAACAGAAAACCAGGACGCCGCGCCGTCGACAAATTCGTTCCGATAATGCGGATAGTTTGTTTGGCGCCAGGTGCGTTTACCCTCAACTTGCTTGCGCACAATCCAGTTTTTATGGCCATGAAAAGTAACTTTGTTTCGCGCAGGTAATAACATTGGCAATTCATCGAGATCAGTGAAGCAAACACAATATGCCCGAGTAGCACGAACGCACCGAGTCTGCCGAAAGAAAGCCTGAAGGGACAGAGGAAGAAATTCGTCACCATCGAGATCCTCGAATATCATTCGACGATGCTTTGGAGGCTCGTCTCGACGGCCACCAATCTGTGAAAGGGAATCGCCGCGCCGGCTTTCTGTTTGCAGAAAGGCATTTTTGCCAAAGTATTAAAAGTGTAGGAATATGTTAGAGCGATATAAATATTGCGATAATGCAACAAAATAAAGTTACTTTAAGGAATCAAAAATAACAACAATAACAAGATTAAAACAGGCAAGTTAATCAATTATTAAATATTGAAATAAAATAGTATTAAAAATTGGCATCATCTTAAAACCAGCACATTTTTTGTCCGCATTCTTTTCATCGAGGCAGACTTACTGGGCGAACAGTACCTAATTATTCAGAAAATACGCGGTGGTAAGAATGCACGTTTGCGTACGACTCGGCGGTTAATGTATATGTATATCAGCGTGGGCGACTGTCGGCCAATAGACGGCGCCCGGTGTTTGGTAAAACGGATGGTCGGTTTGCCGCTAGTCCCGCTTGTCGGCCGCCTGCTGGCCGACTACTCAGTGTTTGCTGGCTTACAAAAACCAAGTCACCTCTGGACCTTTGGCCCAGTTTATGTTTGGTGACAACCTATTTATTTTGAGCGTTTCGGAAAGAGAGAATTAAAGGTTTAAGAATATTCCATTACAGAAAAAAAATGATATAAGTTTTACTTATTAAGCGGAGCACCAAAAATACGATAAATTTAACTAGTTTCTATTGCAAAACGTGGCCCAAAAACTAACAAGTAGTTGTGATGTAATTAAAAGGGAAGTATATTTTTATACACACTATATATATATATCACCATTGTGTTGTTTGTACATACATCTCACTTTTCACTTTTTCTTAATACACCAAAAATGCTTATGTTGTATAATACATATATTTGTTTTTTCTTACAAAGGTCCAATTCGGCTCTCGTCATAAAATAAATTTTAATTTTATAATTTAAACATTACCAGCAGTTTAGCATAATGTCGTAAGACTTTTTTAACTAGTTTAATTATACTCATTTTTATGTTTTTAAGCATTATTTTCTTTACAAATATCAAAGAAATGTTACCAATCAACTGCAGTTTTAACAATTACTTAAGTAACTGATTTATATGTATTATAAAATCAGTTATAGAAAGGAATAATATAATGCATTAATTGTATCATTGTTAAAAATATAATTTCAATTTAGACGTTTTCATTATTCGCAATGAAATTATTTTAGTTGTAAGTTCAGTTAAACATTTATGGTTTTCGAGATATTGGCACTTCTATAAAATACTATTTTTTATCACTCTCAAAGTTTTTATGAAGAATAATTTTTTTGCAATATCAAAAAAAACTGCAGGTATAGAAAAATTCAAAGAATTTATGGTTTCGTCCGTTACTTTGTGACCGTACATTTTAAATTAATAAAATAAACAAAATATATCTTTGCTCATAGTCACTTTAATTGAAATTTAGCCGTGACAGCTGTTTCGTAGTACAACTACATTTTCAAACGTACGTTTGAAAATGTAGTTGTACTACGAAACAGCTGTCACGGCTAAATTTCAATTAAAGTGACTATGAACAAAGTATATATTTTGTTTATTTTATTAATAGAAAAATTCGTTTATGAGATTTATATCTATATACCATACATATCAACTTAAGCTGAATTACCACTTAATTAACTAAGTAATACTGATAAGATAGTGCAGTGAATCAATCAAAAAGTTTGTTTTAGTTTGAGTTAGTAAATCCGCTATAGTATAAATTCTATATGACAGTCTACTTCTAGCTCCTTCGAGCATTAATTTATTTTAAATATTTAACCACCATCAACATTGTTCCTCGTTTAGTAATAATTATGTTTTAATTTTTAACTTACATTCATACAACATTCCAGGATACCTAACAGTGGCTTTTAATGTCCGTACAATTTTTAACCCTGTGGCTGTAATATAACCTTTAGTTTAAAAAATCTTCAATTTGCAATTTATATGTTGTTTTCTACCAGCGCGATAAAAAAATAATACAAATTTAAGTAAATCAAGATTTCTACTGGAACAATTGATGATTAATTAAAGCAATAAACTTCAATTATTAAATAATTACTTACTTATCTAAACAGAGTCATTACATTGACAAATGAGGTTAAATTTATAGTATAATAATAGTCAACCATAGACGTATACTCCAGGTGCTTAGGCACAAAGAAAAAGAAACATAGAGAAGACGTCGTTCCGTGGGCACAGGCTTCTACAAACAATCGATGAGCAGTGCTGCCAGAACGTGGGTTAAACGTACCCCTTCCCGCATCACACACGGTGTCGCCATTAGTCGCGAAGCATGTCGGCTGGCAAATCGAGGGGAAATGATTCCCCTGCCAAGCGACGCGGAGACTTAACTTACACAACTTGTGGCATCACTGCCGATGAGGAGAGTCTGCAGCTTACGCGGGGTTTCCTAGCTCCGCCTACTAAACTACGTCTTGTTTATCTATCTCACTGTTTGTGAAATCCAACTTGCGCGTATGGAAGGCATAGTCTATTCATTTTTACGTACATAAAATGTATGTGTATGGCATGTAACCATAACAATAATCAAAAACATTTTAATCTACATAATATAGCGTATCTTATAAGCTTATCATTGCGGGGTTGAGTGTCGGGACTTGACTTTAATTCAAATAATAAAAATTCGTTTAAAAATAACTTTACATTACGTTTCATTAGTATTAAACATAATTGAGGGTTGACAAGTGAACTTCAATGCTAACTTTAAACGTCAGGTTGACAATCTATAATAATGGGCCACTTAGTACGTATAGTAAATTAAAGAATTTATCATTATGCAACTATTTTTACTGTGGGATTTTTTTACAACTATACTTTTTTGCATGCTGGATAAATTAATGAGTCGAATAAGGAATGTGGTTAAAATAATGACAATCTTGCAAACTCAAATTAAAATAAAATTATCTATAGTGTATCTCATTAAAGGTACGCGCACATACGTCGGCATCGGACGGACGGTACGGATCGGAAAAACTACATGATACACACGCACATGCGATTCACGGAAAAACCATGGGTAAATATTAAAAGTTATCGCCTTTTCATCCATGGTATAAAACTACTGGGTTAAAACCCTCCGGTAGAAATCATCTTATATTCTTGTCAAATAACTCAATTTCTGACCTGTATCGCACATATATGAAACGGTAATGGCCGAATTTTAATTCAAGTTACTATATTTTCGCCGGACTTTTTAAACCCGGTACAAATCGCCCGTTCATAGGTACACTGCTTCATTTAATTTTATTAAAACCATTTTTTCAATCCGTACCGTCCGTCCAATGCCGACGTATGTGCGCATACCTATACATACGTATCTTACAAGTCATATAATAATAAATCAGTTTTAAATTTAATTCCAAATTTGACAGTTTAGTTTTAAAACACCTTTTGTAATGATTAGGTTTAAAATGACATACATATATCAATGACTGTATTACAAAATTGCTGCTAGAAAACATCTCTTGAAAGGGAAATTGTCAGTAATAATAAAAAATTGTAATGTGAATCATTTTCAGGTGAATCTAACGTATATACTCTTGGCAACATTGGTGCTCACCGAATAGTATGTACAAAATTACCCACAGTCGGTCATACTAGAGAGGCAATGACAGCTGCAGGAAATACCACAACGAGATTATTAGGTGAATATTAATCTAGAGTAATGAATGTTTTTCTTATATTTCATTTATTATTGCTCTTATTACCATACGTCCTTTAAAACTTAAGCTATAGAAGACTAAGATAAGGGCAACAATAATTAAATATGTAGGCCATCGAGAGATGTTTCTTAGGATTTTTTTCATGAATAGTTTATTTTTTCTTTAATTTACTTTACATGTTAAATTAGCTCGATGCTATCAATTGAATTTCAGTTTACATTAGCAGATAGAGATAAGGCAAAGAATACATTCATCCAAACATACCATGATAGGATGACCCGTCAGTTAAAGGCGAAGCAAATGTTGTCTCGCTTTAGACTGTCTCCCTTCCATGCATTGGCAAAAATTGCCTATTACAATTTTGAGCTGTCTCTCCGAAGAATTAAAAACTGGCTTTAATTACTTTCCCGAAATTAGATTCTCGCGTTTTAGTTTAAGAGCCAGTGGATAGCAGATCGTCAGTATTTTAACAAAGCTTATATTTTGCTCAATGACTCTCCTATACTTACCATACCTTACATGAGATGGGGCTTCACTAAGCCGAGCGGTGGTTGCTACGACGGCACACAGACACAGGTAAGATAGGTACCTACCTAAATTTTACCGAGTTAGGCAGTGTTTTACCAAAGTTGCCGTTTGAACACATTGAAGAGTATATTTAATGCGAAGCCACCATAGATAACCTACATTTAGATCCGCAGTGGCAAGAAGCATTTTTCGGATTTTTACGACCTCGCGCAATGGGTGGACGAACATGCGCACTTAAATGCAGTGGCAAAATACAAAAACCGGCATCCCGTACCCTTCGTCTGCGGACAGTGCGGACGTCGAGTAGAGAATTACATAATTTCCCAGGTGTGGCGGTTAGAGGAACTTTACGGGCGTTTTTACCTTCGGAGATCAAGTAAAGATTGACGCAAAATTGATGGCTTCTTTCTTCTGGTGCTAAGCGCTGTGAACGAAGATTCCTACAAGCTAATGGTATGTGTTTGTAGTGAACACAAGGTATTTCTCATATGGCGGGAAAGAGATGCATTCATCGATTTATCGAATTGCATCGATTTATAGAATTTTGTTTTTGCATTTTCTGGGAGCTACGAACTCGATTATCCAGATTTTTCGCCAACGAGGCCCTGGAAAGCATAGTTCGGAAGGGGCAGAGCTGGCGAATTGGACCTGAAGGGACCAGGGCCAAGAAAAAAAAATAGAATAGAATATAATTTAATGCGACCAAAAAAAATATTAGCAGACAATTTAGCTGGTTGTAATTTCGTAGCAGACTTTTTGAAAATAAAGAAAAAAAAATCGCATTAAATATACTATTTAATGTGCAGCTTTGGTAAAATACTGCCGAACTTGGTCAAATTTAGGTACCTGTCTTACCTAAGTGACCTATTGCCATATATATACCTGAGGCCCTAATAACATGGGTAGATATTAAATTACCTTTAATTTAAAAAAATACAGTAATTTATTATAAATGGCGGTAATTATAATTTTTCGCTGAAATGATAAGGAAAACTTTCAAAATTTAATTTAATTTTATACTTTTTACTAAAGTGTCGTGGAAATTTTAGGCTCATAAAATGTGTTTTTTTTTGCAGGTACCTTCCAAAAAGTTGATTATGTATTTCTAGTAGGAGTGGGAGGTGGTGTACCTCATTATACAGATTATAATAAACACGTGAGATTGGGCGATGTCGTGGTATCATGTCCGACAAGAAATAAGTATGTACATACATGAGTGTCAACCTAATGGGCTTCAGGCTCATGATAACATTCGATAAATCATTAGAAATTGGATTCTGCCTGTTTTGTTTTAAAAAATGGTTCTTTTTACTAGTCTGAAAATAAATATATTAACTTTACAAAATATTACTAAAATAAGAAAATAAATATTAAGGGCATATATTTCTTTTAGGAGTATATACTTATATTGTGAAAATGCAGAAGTAACTGACAAGGGATACCAATTTGAAATTAAAAACTACAGTCCCAACAATTTCTGCCTCCAAGAGATCTCAACACAATTAAAGGTAAAAATACCATATTTTTAAAATATGTTTTGTTTATGTGTCAGCCAATTTAAGATGTATTTTTTCTCGTATTTATTTGTATTTATGCATTGATTTTCAACACTTTTACTAATGAAATATATATATATTTATTTTTCATAGGTTTCTGCTGACCAAGATTCATCAGTCACCCCACCATGGCAAACGTACCTGAAAGAAGGATTAAATATTCTTTCTTCTCAAAAGAACCGGACTTCCGTCCACCTGCTGCTGAGACAGATAAACTGTATATGAGTATAGGGGAGAGAGACCTGATTGAGGTGGCTCATCCAGTACCACAAGATGGAAGCATTAAAAGGTACATAATTTATAATTTTGTTTGAAAAAAAATATGACCTAGGAACTAAACTATTTATTTATTGAAATTATTGACAAAAATAAATAAAAGCCGTTGTTTATTTCTTTTAATCCAAAAAGACGAACGGATGCAAGAAGAAAATCATTTAAAGTGAAAAATTCCAGAGTTACGTTTGCTCCTAAGAAAACAATTAGGAAAAAATTCTTTAGGTTTGATTGGAAGCCATTTTTTAACTATTAAACAGTAGAAATGTTTAAAAACTAAACACAGTAAAGGATATAGAAAATTCACCTTACCACTTACGGTAGCAGAACAACACCTAATTTTTGATCCTATTTAAACCCATACTGTAAGTACGTTTTTTTTTCATTTAAATTTTTTGGTCGTCGTTTTAAAAAGGAAAATCCTGATAACTTAAAGTTAAGCTAGCATACACAGTGCTAAATCGGTTTTTATTGTTTATAGGTTTTTTAAGATTTGAAAACAGAAGTATATCGTAGGGGTGGTGCAAAACACAATCATGTTCCTTGTCGCGAAAAGAGTCATCAAATACTCATCCTCTACTTATGAGCGGCCAAGTTTTACAGAGCAAAGAGACCTTCAATCTTTATGGGCGTTACATTTGAAAGTAACCTTAACTGGCATAAACACATTGTATCTATAGCCACGGCAGCTTCAAAAGCTTGGATTTCTCTTTCGAGCCAAAAAGTATTTTTCCCCTTCTAATTTATAGACTTTATATGTGTCCCAAATCCGACCTCCCTTGGGATACTGTTTTTCATATCTGGAGCATGGCGTCCCCCACAACCCTAGGCACTTTTGATTCTATTCAAAAGAAGAGCTATTCGTACTCCTTGACAATGATCCTCTCACTTACAGAAAGGCTTCCTCTCTTGCCCACTCGTCGGGCTGTGGGGATTTATCGCTCTTATAGGTAGTTCCATGGCTTCTGCTCTGAAGAATTGTCCAGTATAGTTCCTCCACTCACGGTTCCCAACAGAGAATCTCGTGGTTCCGCGCGTATTCATCCCTATACGGTCCAACTGGCCAAGCCCCGAACTTCCCAATTTGTTCGTTCTTGTCCCTAGAATTTCTAAAATGTGGAACCTGGGTTGCCTGCAAGGTATTTCCTTCCACCCCAAATGTTCAAGTATTTAAGTCCCGTGTCAACCAACTTCCTTTTTACCTCGCTTAAGACACCCACGGTACGTTAGTATTTAGGCTTTTAGCCTTCGTGGTTTGTCCAAAGATAAAAAAAAATCTGCGAATCCACCATAGGTAAAGACTGTGTATCTGATCTGCGTTTAATCGAATTTTCACGGGAAGATTAAAACCTTTTAATATTGTTATTTTAAGGGCAATTTGGCGTATTTTTACTCCTAAGAGCCGCCACTTTACCAATTAGAGTAATAATCGATGTTTTCATGAATTTTAACCATAGAAGATCTGTTCTGTCTGCCAATCAGGATCTTACGTAGAATTCCCGCGAAATTGATAATTAGCTACATTTGTGAGACACGCGGAATTATCCAATGCTAGTTACGCGGATATGCACTATACCTGATAAATACAGATAGGCTAACTGGAACCTTGGGTCTAGGTTTTATAAATAACGTGAGAATATTGTATATCGGAGCACCCCCTTCCCACTTTTCCGCGAATGACACAAAATCTGTTATATGGTGTGTTTTTTGTTTGTGCCACTGGTCACACGCAGCAAAAATCCACTATACGACAGTATTACCCTTCAAAACTTATGGCACTTCGACTTAACCAAACCAATTGAAATAAAAATGGGAGATACCTAGGAAAGCAGCAATATACAAATATGTACACTGTAGTAGAAACATAAGAAAAACGTAGACGAATTGTAAACAAAACTCGCAAAAACGATGCAATAAATGTGAATACCGGCATGTAAACATTCCGGATTGGGTAACTAATAGTGCTTGTTTTGTTATTGCTTTACTGGCCGATATACCTTGAAAAATAGCTGATTCGATATAGTATTAAGGCATATTGCACAATCTAGCGATACATGTTTTGCTTTTAACTCTAACTATGTTTTTACGTCTCATTGTTTTTGAATCTTGATGTAATTAATATGGTTAAAAATACAAAAAGCATATAATTATGACATACTTAAATTATAATAATAATTTTGATTTGTCAAGAATACAGTGAGGTCATGTTAGCTTAACTTTGAAGGCAACAAAAAAAAACGAAAAGTAAAAAATAAATTGAGGTATAGCTCCAAAGATTCCAAAGTTATGGACCTAAGTAGGATCTCAAATTTAGATGTAAAGTTAACTTAAAGTTAATTCACCATAGATTGTAGTGTGTAATAGTACATACTTCACAATTTTCGCAAACTTAAAACTTACACAATATGTAAGTCATTAGACCAATGTCACTTCACAAGAGTGAAAGCAGCTATTATAGATTATGGGGTTATATTCAGTTGTAACCAAAAAACGCTTTTTTTTGTAATTTTATTATAAAGAGACATTTTATTACAAAAATACACAGAAATCATGTAAATATAGAGAATTTAATGTCTTTTAAGGTTTTTTTGAAAGAAAAAAATCTTTTTCTTAAAAAATTTTATACTCTAAAGTGGCTTTAAAAATCAAATTATTGTCAAAAACCTTATTCCTTTGATGATTACCTGACCAAAGTATATAAAAAGATTTTGTGAAAATTTCAAGCCGATCGGGTCAGCCGTTTTGGAGACATACACCAACTTTAAAAACACCGTTTCGAGAAAAATGTTTAAACAATGACAAGTGTACTTTCACTATAGACACCCAGAACAATGCTAAATTTTTTGGTCATCAGCTTGGACGCTCGCTTCGTGGAATTTATGAAGCGGGTAAAGATGGGTCCAAATTTAATTCATTCTGAAAGCGATGCCGCCAAGTACACAAAAAATGATAAAGTAAAGAAACCCTTTTGTGAACAATGATTTATTGCAGCAAAAAATATTTAACCCGACGAGTTTGAAGTTTTGAATGTTTTGTAAGTAGGTGATACGTGTTTTAGCAATGTATTTTTTTATTATTTATCTAAAAATATGTAATCAGGCTCTGTCCGAGGCTATGTGCATTCGAAAAGGTTTGATTACTTTATCATTTTTGTGTACTTGGCGGCATCGCTTTCAGAATGAATTAAATATGGGCCCATCTATATCCATCGAGTACACACGTAAACAGTACGTATAATTTGCCGCTTCATAAATTCAGCCAAGCCAGCGTCCAAACTGATGACCAAAAATTTGGCATTGTTCTGGGAGTCTATAGTGAAACTACAATTGTCTTTGGTTTAAAGTTTTAAGAAGCATATACACTTAGTTAAAACATGTTTACAAATACTCGCATATCTCCGAAACTATTTGACAGAATAATGTTAAATTTTTAGAGAAATTTGAATACATGAGCATTAAAAATATGCTAAAAAAATCTTACGTGGATATAACCCCTTATGCAAAAAAATGCCTTTAGAGTGCTCAAGAACACCTAAGTACAGGGCGTTTATAATTTTAACTTTAATATTTGTCAGATTGAAAAAACCATCTGCTTTGTCTATATGTTTTAACGACATATCACAAACTGTAAAAACGGTACTTATTTCTTTCCGCAGCCATTTTAAATATCTGTTTGTCTCATTTTAGACTAGAAGGTTGTCCTAGGATCCACCTTGCCCCAGTAGCTTCAGGTCGGCAAGTAGTCAAAGATGATCGACTAAGACAACAATTTGCAACCCAAGTAGGAGCGTTGGCATTCGACTGCGAATTTGACGCGGTTATTGAATCAATTTTAGGAAATTGCAAGGACAGCTTTGTGTGTATAAGAGGCAAGTACCAAACTAATTAGTATTAGATACTTAAAATGCAATTTTTTCAGCTTTTAAGTAGGAATTGTGTGAATAAAGGTCTGGCCGCACCGAACCCGTACCGGGCCCGAGTTAACAATGTTAGGGAAAAATGAGGTAGATTGATTCAAAAAATTGATTTTTTTTTATGTCTTTAGAATATTAAATACATTTTTTTAACTGAGTGGGTTGCCTTATGTACTAATATTATAACTAGGGTTCCCTGTTTAACTAAAATAGATTTTTCTCCTTACCTCTGTTTCTTTTTATCCAAACGTTAAGTGCAGGTAAAACTGTGTTAACCTTTTTTGGCATAGTTTATTACACGATCAGCAATCATTTAAAGTGTGTTATTACAGATTTATACATATATTAATAACCTAAATATCCCAAACTTTAAAACCTACAATGATCAAATTCCGGAATTATCAATAACATAACATTTATTCCGTACTGCTTAATACATCGAAATCTACTACCCGAGTCCTGATGTTTTTTCATACAAAACCCAGCAAAACCAAAAGCTTATGTCTTACATAACTAAGTGAGTCAGCATAACAATATGACTATGGGCCTAATAATAAAAAAATGCTAACAATATATTAAAGAAATCAGATACTACGATTTTTAAATGCCTTTTTTTCTTGGTCTAGGTTTTCTGAGACTATGTAAGTTCCCTTGCTTACTAAATTTTCTTACCCAATCTTTCCAGCACATTTATTTTTTTGTCCGTGACCCTGCTTATATTTATGTTTTTATGAGATTCATAATCCAATATGAGGAGCACCTGCAAGGTCAGCTCATAGTGCATTTTACTCCAGTTTATTTAATATTATATAAAAATCTTTACTTATTTTGTTGAGTAAACTTGAGCAGCACTGTGCTTTGACCTAAACTGGAAAAAATGTTTTCGGAACTTACTTTACGTTACTGAAAAATTGAAGTTTAATATTGCCCCGCCTTCTCCTACATTTGACAAGCGAGACGCACGGCTGAGCTACGCTGCGAGCTCATTGCGGTTATGTGTGGCCAGACCTTAATTTAAACAAATTATTCGTTCCGATTAGATTGTTATCATTCGAATCGAAGTATTCGAGAGTTCCCGAATAATTCGAAAACAATTTGAATAATATGAAAATTTTTTTAGTTAAAAATTTATTTAATTATTCGACTTTTTGCGAATTATTCTATTTTCTTATTTTAAAGCCCATGTAACACGTAGTTTTTTTATTTTTTTGCTATATTTTGCATTTGCTTGCTTTCCTTTCCCTTTATTCTTTATTTACTTACCCAATTTAAAGTAATTTGAAAACTTGCTAACAACAGTAATAAAACAGACTCAAGGTTTTAATTTGACAACACTTGGGCATTTTTTCCCCAGGAAATCACTACTTTCTCTATGAATCAAATTATTTTTAAATTTCTATGTAGGATAGGCTTTTGGTAGGTTTAAATTACTTTTTGTTTATTTTACCAAAGTATAACAGGCATAATTTTTCTTTACAGGTATTTCTGATTATAAAGATGGCACAAGACGAAAAGAATGGCAACCATATGCATCACTAGCTGCTTCTAGTGTTATGAAAAGTATAATTTGTGGAATGGAACCACCCACTAATGTGTAGTTTAGCTTGGAATTTTAGAATGCGTTTACGGTTATCTCAGTTTTTACATATTAATGTGATGTGCATTCATGTTACCAATTTTTATAAACTGTATTGGCTCTAAACATTGCTAGGTTGACTGGATCTTTAGTGTATTTATCTCTTGGCTGTTACATAGATTACATAATTTCTATAATAGAAATAATTTTATATTATTGGTCCAATTATGGGGTAAAAAGAATTTCCCGTATGGTAAACAATACAAATATATTTGTATTTGCTTAAAACATCCATTTTTCCTTTTCAAATGCACATCACTAATTTTTAAATCAAAAGTAGAAAAAGACTAATGTAGGTAGGTTAACAGATTTTGCGTAAAGATAATGAAAACTTTATATAACTGCCAATAGTTTTAACAAAATTATTTTTATTCATTACCAGTTGAGGTTCTATCTTCCAATTTTAAAATTTACAACAAATATATTCAGAGATTTTATTGTTATAGGATATTTATTCTTTACTAACTACGCAAAAGACTAAAAAAATCAACATAATTACCCTCAACTGTTAAGTTTTACATACAATACAAATCACCAGTGTTGGCTATTACTTTTAAAACATAAAATTTTTAAATTATAAAATTTTGATAAATTAAATGTTTCTTGATAAAATAAGGAAAACCAAATTGGATAGTGTGTTTCTAAAATAAACTCTAGAAAGTACAAAAATTATTAACAAATGTTTGCAAATCAAACGTTTTGTAACAGCAAACCTACACTGTACACATAAACAACGATATTTACAACACATTATATATGTACTTTAGTTAATAGATTTTCTGACCAATTTTAAATACCATTTAAGTCGTTTGAAACTTTTGACTGTAGATTGTAGACAAATTATTAAAGTTTTTCCGCATTTAAAGTTTACGAAAGTTACCATTAGATAGTTAAAAGTAAATTAAAGTGTATTGACGATTATTTTAGAATGAAAGAGTTTTAATTCTTGCTTGTCTGCAATAAGTTGTCTAAAGGCACGATTCTAAGCACCGCAACATACTGCAAACCGTCGACGCAAGGGCCAGAACGTTATACTTATTTAACTTTTGCTTGCCGGTTTTATTAGCGTTGTTGGTTATGTGAATGGCTCGGATGCTTAGGTCGGCGGTTTGCAGTCTGTCGCGGTGCTTGGAATCGTAACTTTAAGGTCAATTCATACTATTTCACTACTACTGTTGTTGTTGTTGCTTTGTTTGTGGCTTAGGTCCCCGAGGGTCCAATTGCCAGTACGTCCCTCTGTATCAAGAGGGGTTGTATTCTGGGTAGGAGTCTCCAGTAGGTCGGGCCTGTGCCCCTGGTGGCTCCCGAGCTTTTCACTTTTTAATTGTTAATACTTATTGTACTTTCTTCGATGCAATGCATAAATTGTCGACTGTCATACCAAGATCTGCTACTGGTATTACGTATAACCTTCACTTTCACTTCTGACAGTTCCCATGGCACGCCCATCTATTTCCCGCCATTTGAGAAATACCTCGTGTTCATCACCAAACAGGATACCATCAGCTTATAGGAATCTTCGCTCACAGCGCTTAGATCCAGAAGAAAGATGCCGTCAATTTAGCGTGAATCTTTCCTTGATCCCCGAAGGTAAAAACGTCCATACGACACCTCTAGCCGCCACTCCGGGAAGATCTTTGTAGTCCTCTACGCACGTCCGCACTGTTCGGAGGTCAAACAAAGAGTGACTACTACTGTTTACTGTTACTTAAATACCGCGTTTAATTGGCTTATTAAAAAAATTACGAAATTTAGTGTGTAAGCTTATTTATCATTGTCTTCAAAATAGTCTAATACAATTTTGTTGTAAAATCAATAAGGGAGCCAATATTTGAAGGTATCGATATTTGCATGTTATTTCCTTATGCCAGTCTGGAGATAGACCACCCGGTATAATTATCTTTAGATAGCTCCGCTACAAACACTGATCTCGATGGATTGCCAATGTTATAACCTGCGCGAAACAATAGTTACATTAAATGGGTGAAAAAACGGGTTTAAGCGCAAGCAAATCGACGGTGAACACGCCTAGCTCCAAACAGGCTATCCGCGTTATCGGAAAAAATTTACGACGCCTTCTCTGGCTTTCTCGTTCGGAGTACGGTAGCTAATGAGCGTCACGGTTAGAACGCGGACGGAGGGTACGGAGTGCCCGTGTTGTATTCTCACAGTGCGCATGTTCGTCCACCCTCGATTTGTGTACTGCGCGAGGTCGTAAAAATCCGAAAAATGCTTCGTGCTACTGCGGATCTAAATGTGGGTTATCTATGGCTACAAGCAACTTACCAATTTGACTTACAGTGTCCGACTTAGCTTGAGCTCAAACAACTCTTGTGATAGATCCATATTTACATAAAGGTTTTGAGCGCAGACTTGTTAAGTTTAAGTAATTAAATTTTATTGTAAAATAACTGTCAATATAAATATAATGGCATTTTTTCAAGACTGTGTCATATGGCAAGGATTTCAATATTTAAGTTCTTGTTTATTTTAGCTTGAAGTTAAATATATGTAAACAAAAAGTTTTAAATATTGCAACTTTGCCGAAAACCTAGCTTAAAGTGACAAAAATTAGGTATAGGTTTAGAATTCTAGGTACTAATTAATGTTAGAGAATAGCATCGAAAATGTTTTTATATATTGTTTATATAACCGTGCTATTTTAAATTATTTTTTGATGTCTGCTATTTTATACCCAGGTTCTTTTTATATAATTTGTGCATGTAGATACCCAAGGTATTTATACATCTTGCCATAACATGGTGATTTTTATTGGAAATAATATTAACATATCTGTATGTATTTTGTACTATTTATTTAATTTTTTATGAAAACATTTTATAAGAGAGTAATATATGTATTTTTTTTTTTAATAAAGATTGTTTTAAATGCAGTTATTACTGTTATCTTTTCTCCTTTTCGTTAGCTCTCACCTTTTGGAAGAGCTTGAATTCAAAACAAACTTTAAAAAAAAAAATTCTATTTATATGTTTTGATTTTTTTTAAATCAAAATATGGTTTATTGATATATTCGAAATTTAACATATTTCGATTAATTTTTTTTTAAAACGTCATTAGAAATTGCACCGTCAGTGGCATAGCTTAGGCCCTTTTGTTGGTAAAGATAAAATAGGTAGTGAAGCAAAAAAAACAAAAATAGTCTTACTTTAGATAAAAAACAGAAAAAGTATGTCGATGGTATCACGCTTATTCCTCTTTATCTTGCACAAAATTGTCTTTGGGCTTTACTTTTTCCTTTGTGTTGCTCCAGTGGCGTCACCAGGGGTGGGCGCACTCAAACTTAAATTGATTTCGCCCACCCTGCTGAGTAAGAAGCAGAAAAAAAACGCAGAAAACCCCACTTGGAAAAAAGAAACCATTTTGTTCCCGCATCGAGAGCACTGAAGTGACAAAGCAAGTGACGTGGCTAGTGGTATTTAGCTTACTTACTCCACACACACATGCCAAACACCATTCCACACCACTTTGATTTAATGTGCGCTTCTTTCTTTTGTTTACGCAGGTTTTATTAGGTAGATTCCACCTGCCACTGGATAACCACTTCACAGCCACGCCACTTATTTACCATTTCAGTGCTCGCCTTGCTTAAAGAAATTATGATCGCCATCTTGAAAATGTATAATATGGTGTGGGTCATTACATAGAAATTTTAGTCTAAAATGTGACTTTTCCCTGTAAACAGGGCCAAAAATGTCTTGTCAATTTTTTAATTAACGTTGTGCATTTTATTACTTTGATTTAATGTGCGCTTCTTTCTTTTGTTTACGCAGGTTTTATTAGGTAGATTCCACCTGCCACTGGATAACCACTTCACAGCCACGCCACTTATTTACCATTTCAGTGCTCGCCTTGCTTAAAGAAATTATGATCGCCATCTTGAAAATGTATAATATGGTGTGGGTCATTACATAGAAATTTTAGTCTAAAATGTGACTTTTCCTGTAAACAGGGCCAAAAATGTCTTGTCAATTTTTTAATTAACGTTGTGCATTTTATTAGTTATTTGTTTATTACTGGTGGATTTATGACGTCTCTATGCAACGATTTTACAAAAAGTTTTTCTTAAATAACTTTTATCCATCACTTACATATAATATCTACATAATTGATCAGATTTTGAGGATATAAAGTGTAGCTATAAGTCACTAGTGAGCTAAAGTACCCTTTAGCTCACTAGTGAATTATAGACAATACAAAATTTTGTTGCTGGTGTTGACAATGACAAGTAACAAATAATGGATGACGTTTTCAAATTATTTTCGATATTAAAAACGATTTATACGAAAGTGTTGGATAAAATTTTGTATTAGACACGTGAGTTATTACATATAAGTCACTTAAGAAAATTACCTCTCTCGCCCTTCGGGCTCGAGAGTTAAACTTTTCTTGCGTGACTTATATGTAATATCAACTCACTTATCTAATAAATAACTATTAACTGGCTTATTACAAAATAACGAAATTTAATGTGTCAGATTTTCCTATCAATGTCTTCAAACTAGTCCAATACAATTTTATTGTAAAATCGATAGGGTAGCCAAGGTATTAAAATTTACGTGGGATTTCCCATGGCCAGTCTGCCGATACACCACCCGGTAGCATATTCAATAACAGCAGACGCGCTAGCCTTCCGAATTGCTTTCGGCGACGCAATGGTAGCAGACGGTCTAGGGTTAGAACGTGTGCTGTTGGGTCATGGTAAGTTATTTTTCTTTTTAATTCCTTAATAAAGCGAATTAAAAAAGTTTTAACCTAGCCCCCGGCGGAGCGAGGAAAGGAGCGGGGGGCGGCCCGCACCAAGAGGTATAATTTTTCTAACTTCTGGTGGTTCTTGAATGAAAATTATAGAAAAAGTGGGGCTGAGACCACAGAAATAGTGAAAAGGACCTTTTATTCTCTTCCATTTTTGAGACAGGGGGCCCCCTGACGTTACAAAAGTACATAAGTTCAAGAAGGTCAAGAAAAAAATCTTGAAATGGTATGGGCCCCAATTTTACCCCCGCACCGGGTTCCAATATCTCTATAGCTACGCCACTGGAACTAACCATGACCCCCCACAATGTGACAGTTTTTCATGACCGTCCGTAGCGTTTCAAACCATCGCAGCGAAAATCCGGAAAAGCTGAAGAGGCGCTGGAAGTCTAGCGCGTCTGCCTGCTGTTACTGAATATGCCAGAGTTTAAACTCGAAAACACGTTTTTAACATGATACAAGAATCGAGTCGTTAATAAATTTTGACTTTGACACACCAAACATTTGCTTTCCAAAGATATAAGAATATAGATATAGGTACAAACTGATATATAAATTTTAAAATAGATTTTTAAATAAACAAGTATAAAGAAGGTACGGTATTTTTTATATTATAAAAGCAACGTTGCTATTGTTGAGTTATAGTTCAAGCCTGTGTTGCTGTCGTTGCTGTGCCCAAAAGAAACGTCATCCATATCACTTGCAAATTGTAGGTTATATTTTGTTTATAAAAGTGTCAAATCATTATATTTTTATTATAAAAACAAAAATTGTAGTGTTCAAAACTGCATTTTTTCTAAAAAATGGCAGATTATTTTTCTGAAATGGGCTGGCGGGAACTCGGAGATGGTGAACAACCGAATCATTTCTTACATCTGGCAAGATTATTTCGAGATTATCGTATGTTTGACGAGTTAAATGCTTTAAATGGAGAAAAATTGGCCCCTCCTGCCTCCAAAGCAGCAGTGGAAGCACTGGAAAATGAAACAATAATTAACCCAGGTATTTATGATACATCTTAGTGGACCTACCTATTTTTCTGACAAAAAATATCGATATTCGGCTTAGTACTTAATTTATATTCCTTCTGATTTTATTTCTACTTTATGTTTAGGTGTGCAGTGCCCTATTTGTCTTAAAGAACATTCCACTGGTGAGACTGTAAAAAGCTGCCCTGTAAACACAAATTTCATCCCGACTGCATTTTACCCTGGCTAGCAAAGGTAAGGTTTATGAAAAGACCTTAAACTAAACAGTGGTCAAATATTTCTTTGTTGCTTATTTTTTATCTGGATTTTAATTTTTTGAACAAATTCATGTCCATTGTGTCGCCATGAGCTACCAACAGATGATGAAGATTATGAGGAATGGAGTAAAGAAAAGAAGAGAGCTAAGGAAAGAGTAGCAGATATAGAAAATTTACACAATAGTATGTTTTCATAATCTAAGTCTTTGTCAAAAATTGTACCAACAATCAAATTTTTATTTTAAAATTAATTATTACAATACAATTACAATTTGATTATTTTCTTAAATTCAATGTACATACAGGGTTTTCATTTATATTTTGCCACCTGCTTTTAACTAACCAAGGATAGAAAAAAAAGTCTTGTATAAAAGTTTCATTGAGTTTCTCTATTATCTTTTTAAGCATAACAAAAAACCAGGTGAATCATCAAAACTTCAAGGAAACAATGTGAAGAAGGTAACCTTTTTTTTTTTTTTAATGGAAACACCATGTATATTATGTCACCAATAAAAAGGAATTTTAAAAAAGCTTTTTAAAAATGCTACATTTGAATATCTATTTTTAATAGATTTGAAAATATGATCATTCAAATATGATTAATAGCAGATATCATTTTTATAATCTTATAGTCTTAGCTTAGTGAAGAGAAGAAAATACTGGTTAAGCAAGCAGGTATTGGGATATCGGCCAGTAAAGCGACAAAAAAGGATGTAAGTGACTAATCCAATCAGAAATATGTTACATGCAGGTTTTCACGTTAGATTGCCTCTTTTTCCTCATATTGCCTATATGTTCTGTTATTTATCTGATTCTGTATAAAAACCATAATACTATGTACTATTTTTCAGATTTAAGCGGTTGCATTTCGAAGACTTTTTAGCTGATGGATCGAGAGATATGCATATTAAATGTGGTATCTTTTGGTAAACTTTCGATTTAACTAGATTTTTATGCTATATATGGATTGTTGTCTATAAATATATACAGTGGAGATATTAAAATTCCTTCTACCCTTTATCTTTTAAATGGGACAACATATTGAGGCCAAGTAAAATTTGAGAAAAAGGGTGTCACCTAAACTACTTTTTAGCATAATAATAATTTCTGTCATTTTTTTTTCAAATGGAAAGGGGTGGTCATGTAGCACCTCGTTTTTGAAGTCCTTTGATTCTCTACTTAAGACTACCTTGTTTTTGAAAACTTGGTTAAAATTTGGCCTAAATGGTGTAAAAACAATGCGGTTTTAATGACATTGGCTTGTAAGTCTAGAACGGCTGGGCCAATTTAAAAAAACAAAGTGGTAAGGTAGAGAATTAAAGGGTCTTTAGAACGAGGTACTACATGACCCCCTTTCCATTAGAAAAACAAAGTTGCTAGTGCCCCTTGACACTAGGCCACATGATATTTTCATGCCAATGAGTAGTTAAACTATTACTCCTTTACCCAAATTTTACCTGACTACAATATTTATTATTATTATTATTTAAAAACTATGGGGGAGAGAACTTTTAAAAACTGCACTGTAGGTGTAAATTTGAGCAAAATTTCAATTGCTTGTAACTCTGAAACGACTAGACCGATTTTTAAAAATAGAACGGTTGTAAGTAGAGAATTAAAAGGCCTCTAAAACAAAGTGCAGAAATGACCCCCTTTTCCATTAAAAAAAGTTGCTAGTGCCCCTTAGTACTAGGTCACATGACAAAAATTATTTATATGTCAAAAAGTACTTTAAGTAACACTATTTTACCCGATTTTTACATCTTGTTCCATTCAAAAGATAAAGGGGAAGGACTTTTAATATCCTCACTGTATAATGTTTTGTTTCTTATAAAAACCTATGAAAGACTAACACTAGATGAGAAATCATCCGATACAGTTTTTAATATTAATTTGTTTAAAATAAAATGTATAAAAACTTTAAAGGTATGTGGACCATTTTTCTTATTGTTTTTAGGTTTGTGTTGTTTGTTATATTAATATTGTTGAGTCATACTAGCAATAAAACACAAAATTTATTACTGTATATATTTATTTTTAAACACTTGTAACACATACTTTTTCATATACTGCTTGGTTAAAATTAAAACAAAATTTTTATTAACTTTCTGATCACAAAAAGTAAGAAATAAATAAATAGACATCTTTCTTTCTTTTAAATTACACTCAGTAGAGTAGCTTGGCGAAGTCGTAAAAGCGGGGCGCCGCTCATGAGAGTTGGGTAGACTACAGTAAAGCACCGGAACCTGTAATGTCATTGGTTTGAAGCGCCACAGATGGCCATGCATAACTGTCACATTGGGGGATCATGGTTAGTTCTGGTTAGTGTTATTTTTTAATTTGCTTTCTTCTTCAAGGAATTAAAAAAAAAAGATTTAACTAACCATAACACCCCAATGTGACAGTTTTGCATGACCGTCTGTGGCGCTTCAAACCCAATCAAATTACAGGTTCCGGTGCTTTACTGTAGTCTCAGTTGGGTAGTATTCGAATACTTACTTGGTATTCTAAGTCCTATTCAGAATACATTTAGCTGGTATTCGAATAGTATTGAATATATCTCTGTGGTATTCGGTATTTGACTAAATACTTTTTTGGTCAGTATTTGGGATTCGGGATTGTTAATACCGTTTTTGAATCATAATATTTAAGTACTTGCTTTGTATTCATATTTTTTCATTCATTTGTATTTGAATCCTGATATTAAAATTCCAATTTTCAAAAACAAGTTTTGAATATTTAAAAGCATATAGATATTCTTGGATGACGCAGTAAATCGGCAGTCTTTGACGGGTGAAGCCACTATTTTCGCCTAGCTACGCCACTGGTTACATTTATGAAACAGGTTAAAGCTATATTAAGTACAAGCCTATTATTATATACAGGACAGGGTGTCCCAACTGTATACAGGTAATATCTGTGTTCCTGTACAAGAAACAAACATAAACGTTTACACTTATTTTATTGACAGTATTAGTTAATATACAAGGTGTCTAAAAAACCGATTTCTTTTAAATTGTCAAGAAGTTTTTTTAATTGAATACCTTGTATATTTACAAAAATTAAAAATCTTTTTTTTTTAATTAAATTTTACATCAAACATGTATAACAGACTATATGTCAATGATTGCTAGTTTTTGAGATATCAACTGCATGTTAATATTTTTGTTCCAGATATTTTAAATTAATTCTGTCAGTGTCAGGCTGATAAATAATATGATAACATGTTATTAAGTACCTTCCATTGTAAGAACTTGTAATAGGTATGACAGCAACTTTAGTTCATTCTCGACACATATTTACTTTCTTGCCCTAAAAAACATCAATCCATCAATAATGCAAAACATCAATATTTTCTTTCCTCACTTTTAATTGTTAACGAGTCTATCAATATGCTATTAATATCTTAAAAATCAGCAATAATTGACGTATTCTGTCTTAAAGTAGAATTTAATAGAGTCAGAATGTGTTCAAATATACAGGGTGTTCTATTAAACTGACAATAAAAATTATGTTTTTGAGGCAGATTAATATTCAAGTAACTAATACTCTCAATAAAATACGTGTATTTTAATAAACATTTTTATCTAAGGTTTATTTTTTGTATCTTGTACAGGGGCGAAGTCATTTCGTGTATAAATAGAGTTGGGACACCCGGTATATATATTTTTTTGATTATATAGCAGTTTTATTGCAATTAATTAATAATACATATATATACATGACGGTAAACATATAGCTAAGATTTTTTTCACTAATATTAATACCTATTTGGTGTTACTTTTTACAGTGAGCACAATAATGCAGCAAAGGTGTTGTAAGACATTTTAAATTAAAATTATAAAATAAAATTGGACTGTGATCTTGGCTGTGATCAATTACCTATCACCTACTACCTATATTGTAAGAAAACTAGCATTAAAAAAAATCTAGGTAGTGTATTTTCCAAGAGTCCCAAAAAAAGTAACTTATTATTATTTTTTTGTTAGAAAGTTCTTTTAATTTATTAAAGTAAAAATGTATACAAATATTAGGGCAAATTTTAACTGTAGGCACTCTGGGAGCACCTCCCAAAAAGCGCCTAAACTGAAATTTCATCCTGAAATTGTTTATAAAATGGAACATTTATATCAATAAATAAAAAAATATATTCTGTTTAAAAACTAAGAATTATCAGTAAGTCGTTTCCAATAATACTTTCTTACCGACTTTAAAAATATAGTGTTTAGAAACGACTGTTTAGAGTTAAATACAATAAACAAATCAACCACTTAGTGTAGAAATTGTTTGTACGAAAACCAAATTTAAGTACAAGTTGTTTTTTTGCAATTTTAACTGTATATAACTTTTTAAATAAATAAGTAAGTACATTTCATAAACATTTCTGCTACTCTGTGTGTAAAAATGCATTTTTTTGGAAATGTAAAGTTTTTATGGACAAATTGCTATAACAATAGTCTAATTGGTCATATTATCTATCTAATCTCACTAAAATCTATATATCCTACACGAACTCACAGAAAAGCCAGGTTAATAAAAATATTGTAATTTGGAGAAATAATGTATATCTATTAATTAAATTGTAGTATAAGTTTACCTAATTATCTTATACTATACAGGGTGTCCGCTAATTAATACATAGAATACACAGAAACGACATATTCCTTATGCCAAAATATTAAAATTTAACCAAACATGATTATATTTATAAGTTAATGATAAAAAAGATACTGGGTGTCAAAGTAAAAAAGTTATTTTTAGTTTATTTCCATAATTTTTGATACGTTCTGAATAATATAATTAAACTTGGAATTTTTACCATAAACTAAAGGACGCTACCTACACTACTTTAAATTTCTCTTAAACTTCCAAACTTATTTGTACATACGCTGTATGTACCATCTAAGTTAATCAGTAAACTATGCTTTCTAAAAAGATAAGGTAGGTATACTTTGTAAGAATCGGTCTGAGCAATCGTTTTCGAGATATTTGCGTTTAAGATGTTTAGGGCATCTAAAAAGTATATGGGAGAATCCATTAAACCACGCAAATATCTTGAAAACGATTACTCATAGCAATTCTTACAAAGTATACATACCGTTTATGTAGAAATTATAGGAGAGTTTACTGGTATATTTGGATGGAACATACAGGGTAACACAAAAAAAATACGATGTTTTAGAGATATTTTGGCATAAAGAATCTGTGGTTTTCCTGTGTTCCACTAATTAGCGGACACTGTGTAGGTTTACTTTTATTTACTTTTTTTGTGTAAAAATCGTGATTGTACACAGGTTTGATAATAAAAACCCTTCTTGTTTAGTAAAGTAGAATGACGTCCGTAAGAAATGTTTTACAATATTTTTATGAACTGGGCAGTATTTAAATATTTTCTCAACATTTGTAATGCAATATAATAATTAAAATTTATATTTTTCTTTTGCTAAAAAATAGAGCTAAAATAAATATCATTACCAAATATCACAGATAATTTTAAACTATAATAGGTAAGTTTGCAAAAACGTGTAAAAAACACAAATGTTTTTTAGAAACTATGATCTTTGTTAATAATCATGATTTGCTAAAAAGCAGAGTTCAATATGCAGAGCTTATTAATAGTTTAAGCAGGGGCGGTCATAGTGGAGGCATGGGGGCCATGGCCCCTCCTTTGATGCGACATCCTTTCTATTTTATTGTGTTTTATACATGTTTAATGGCAAATATGGGAATTTATTGAGGGTCCCCCCAAGATTGGTCCGAGGGGTGAGGCTGATGATGGAATTGAAGAGTGAGGATACGTGGGAAGGAGGTTTTGTGTAATTTTATAAGAATGAAAGGTGAAACAATAAAAGAGGTTAGAGGACCTATTTTTTTTTTGTTGCTCTTCGAAAAATTTGCACCTCCTTTAAAAATTTTTGTTTTTTGCCACCTCACACACTTCTCCACGGCCCATGGCCCCCTCTCAGAAAGTCGATATGACCGCCCCTGAGTTTTAGTCAAACATATTGATAAAGGTAAAATATATTTACCAAAGTAATCGATTACAGTAACCTAATAAACAGAAAATATATGCAGTGTCGCATGCGACATCAAGGTAATAGTCTAAGATCTGAATAGGAAACGACCTACAACCATCTGTTATCAGGATAGAAACTGTTTTATATTAAATAATATAGTATTTAAACAAACGTATTACCCACAGGGTTTCCTAAAAATATGGCCAATGCTATTTTTAAATTAAAAAATACTCTACCTCAAAATTTTGACACATCCAGTATAATGTCAATTTTTTT
>JACEGR010007081.1:0-53351 GCA_014170235.1 Listronotus bonariensis
TTATATTGTTGTATTACTCACTTGACTGGGACAAAGCTGATGTGAGGCTCAGGCTGCAACATCGATGGAAAAGAACTCGGTGAATGCCAGATAAGCAGGAATCCCTCTTAACTAACAAAGAGAATCAGTTTGTTTCATTTCCACATAATGTCTTACCAAACTGGGGCCTTACTTCAGCCCGCGGTAATACATCTGTCTTAAAAGAGCTCTTCAGTGGGGAAAGCCTGCCGTTTTCTTTAATCGAATACATCGTTCTTTGTCGACTATCAGTCACCAAATAAGGTTATTTTTATTACAAAAGTTATTCTCTCGAATTCTTGCCGCAAAGCTGAAAACATATTTTTCGTTTGAGATCCTACAGCGAAGTCACCTCCAAATGATCTAAGGCTTTGCTTTTGTCAGTGTAGAAGAATTTGTTGTAGCATTTGTCATCACCTTTAATACCCGGTATTTTTAAAATTTGTTAACGTCACTATTCTGGAACAATACACAAACGTCATCTATTGAATTATTAAAAATAGCATTATGCCAGGCCTCTTAATGCCCATTCCCAAAGACAAGCAACGAAACAAAACCAAAATAAACCAAACACACAGCCAGAGGCAGGCATGGAATAAATGACCACACAGACAATTTATTCTGCAATGATTGTTTGTGCCAGATATAAGGACTGTTTCGTGTTTTCTTCTGAAACCACATATAACAGCACTGTCGGTGAAATTAGCAAATTTGCTTCGACGTTCTTGAAATACCTTTTGCTTTACTCACATGGAAATTAAAATTATTTATGACAGTTTACGGTCAAAACATGATTCGAAAATAAAGCGATAGCTGGTCAGAAATGATCCCCATTATAGGCATACTATAAGAATTTATCACACCGGGAGAATTGCTGTAAGATATCTTTTGATACGCAGTTGTAGCTATAGTATGTTGCTCTTTGTTTACCCAATAAGAGTGTTGGCACACAAATTAGCAGTACTTACCAGCAGCGGCTTGCAACATACCGAAAACGCTTGTCATGCGGCATATGCTCACTCATCCTAATTTCAATTTGCAATTTGGGCTTCTCAAACCGGCGTGGACGCCGCTGACGATTGCACCAATCTCTCATCTGCGGTCAATCACTCAGGTATAGTTATTTGTATTTGGTGTTTTATTTGTGCAGCCAGAGTACTCCTGGTGCTTTAAACTTTTGCCAATTTGCTTGCGCCAACCAAAATAGCAGCAAATTTCCACTTACCAAACATGCAGTCACTTTATATCAAACTATTATGGTTTGGCTTAGCGGGAAAATTGCATTTAAGGATTATAGAAAATATATGGGGTTCCATTAAATAACAAATCTCCGTACTCTATACAACTGGCCGCCGTCACAACGGCAGCGATAGCGTTATTTCGTAATCTAAGTTAAGAAAAATCCACAGCTTTCTGAACATTCAGAAAATATAGGGCACTTTGACATTGGACTGATGCATTATAATACACGAAATAGTAACATGGCAGTGTTTAGTCATTCTTAACATATTCGTCGGCAATATCACGACGTGGCGTATCCTCGTGCAGGAAAATTGACCAGCCGATGTAACCGCCGCCGTCATCATAAATTGGGCATATAAACAATTCTGATATCTGTTATAGAAATATAATACTACTCATTTTTATCAAAAAGCAAGTACAAAAACAGCCCCAGCACTCCTCGGTGAATATAAAGATACATGCCGCTTGCGAGTTGTTGGAGGACGAGTTATATCAGTATATTACCTTGTAGATTGCTTATTGCTCGTATGTTGGTATGAACATAGGTATCTTCTGCGGAATGCTCGAATTAATAAACAGTCCAGCGCCACTGCGCTTAGCCCAGTTTGAGACAATACACATCAAGTTTGTTTTCGCTGGCATTGTAGTGTCAATCACAATTACTGGGTATTTGTTTCAATTTTAAGATTTTAGATTCGTTTCTTTTTGTGTTTCACCATAAACAGGTTGTCAAGTTTGCTTCTTAACCTCAAACACAATGGCATTACACGCCAAACCTAACTGAACGACACTCAGCCATGCCACGGGCCAGTCGATGAACTGAGATTTCATTCCTCAAACAGCCACCAGCTTCCACTGCTTTGCTAATAAAAATACCAACTACAGCTTGCCAAATAAGGTAGTGTTAAGAAGGAAGATAATAATACATAAACAAGCGTGCAGGTTTGAGACAGTAAAAGTGGTAACTCTCATGAACAAAGAAGGTGTTTTGTTAAAATGGAATTCTAAATAGATATTTGCTACAGCCTGTTAAACTGAATGCAGATATGATCGACAAAATAAAATATACAAACGTAAGCCAAGTTCCCACAGGTACCGGTTTCCGCTGATCAGCAGTGAGATTATCAGACTGTAAATAAAATATTTAAATATATATACCTCAAATATTGGTATTATCTTATAAATGAACATACAAAATGTTACTCTGTTACAGCTCTTCGGCTGTCAGTAAACACATGCATGCCCAATAAGCGTATTGTAAATGGAGATGCTGCCGGCTCATCCATTATTTATTTTTTCAGATCATTGGTTAAAATAGGATTTTCTTTTATAAACATAGCAACTTAAAATTCACCTCTCAGAGGCGGCTGGTGATATTTTTAGTGAGGGGTTAATGTTGGAAAAGAAGCAGTCAATAGGTAAATGTATTGTATCACGTTGTTATCGATACTGATCCTTTGTTATCGAAATATGGGATGCACAGTATACAAGGATACGAACATTGTATGGAAAACGAACGCAGCATTTTTTCTGAAATTTACATCTACATTTTTTCACTGTTCATCGACTAAAAAGATTTTCAGCACAGATGCCAGCCGCTTTATCAAAATGTTCTAGAAACCCTATCTTTTTAAATGAACACCCTCATATTAACAGTCTTCTTTAGTATCTGCCCCTATTATAAAACTTTATCATTGCCTACATTTACTGAGTAATAATTCTTCTGTACAAATATGGTGCAAAACATGGCCATAATTAAACTGGGTAGCCATGCTTCACCATGAAGAGCTATGGTAGTTAGGACAGACACGATGTATTTTTACTGTAACATTATTATTTCTCGTTATTCTAGCAAAGTCAGTTTTTCAATTTGTCAAAATTGTTATTTTTAAGATTTGTCATCATGTCCCTGGTTACCTAAACATCAATATTTTTGATAACTGCTGTAATATTTAAGAATTTTACGAAGAAGGCATGAAATATTTATGGTTATGACTTTGACCTTTAAGAAACCATTTATTTACACGGACAGTGTGATCAAACATATTAGAAGTTGCAAAAATTTAACCAATGTATCCTGAGATTGATCTATTTAGAGTGAGTTTGTACGACATAAAATAATTAAATTAACATGTGAAAGTACAGAAAATAACATGAATTAAAATAACAAAACAAATAATAATATATTTTTACAAATGCTGAAAATGAACCATTGCATTTAAACATTTTAAAATGTGCTTTTGCACGACTCGTGGTTAGCCATTGAGCCGAAGATTGGTCGCACTATTGCCGTCCAGTAGGCACTGAGTAATACACCCTTCTTTTAAACACCCAAAAAAATAAGCCGTGTGAAATACAGGCCGGGCCACAGCCTCAGCGCCTGGGGCCCACGACGTCAAACAGCTGTGTGCCACTGAAACTTCCGTGCGCACGAGCCGGCTGTCTGGTTGAAACCACGAATTCTCTATACTAAAGACAATTATCAAAAACAGTCTTCCTTGGGTATTTTGAGATATCTTCTGAGTATTGAGCGTGTCATCATAAATAAAAGTTAATTTTATTCTTCTTAAATACAGAAAATATTTAGTTCAAATTGAAACCCCCATTTTTGTCTGTTTTTTCGAAGACATTTTAATATGTTACTATAAAAGTCACCGTATCATTGATATTTCCATGGCCGTTTAAAATTGCCTTAAAAATACCTTACAAAAAGCAGTAAGAAAACTCTGATGATAGAGTCATGATATAAACAGCTTTAAAAGTGCTTTTCTTCATCTTTAATTTTTTTTTGAGTAATAGTGTTATATAGAGGAATATTTGTATTTGATTTATTACGATACAGTAGATTCATTTTTCGTACATAGCTCTTTTATCGAATCAGAGCTTGTAACATGATTAATTTGGGCAGTTTTAATACGACATGACACAGATATATTTGTCACTTTTTTTTCGAATCTTATGTCTATTGCGTATGCATGCATTTTATAGACGTTAAACATTTTCATTCTAATAAACGAAAATACTGAAAATGACCTTTGACTTCTTTAACGAAATAGTAATTTAGCACGCCTGCATATGGAGTCGATTTTCTGCGTACCAGCCATCGTGCCCAGTCTAACCGGCACAAACATCGGTCTCTTTATGAATACCAAAGACTAATTTATTTCTAAGTTTATTAGGTCCAGCTGGGCGTGCTGGGACCATATTTAACACAAATTGTGCTTATCTGAAAAGAGATGAGGTATAGGCAATAGCAACAAAAAAGTATTATAATAAAAGGCGAATATAAAAACTCGTTAACAGGTAAGTGTTCCACTTGCATCGTTTTCTAGACATTCTATGGCGGACCGCCGAAAATATTTGTGATCAAGATGCCAGAAAATTTCCTGCCGTTCCGTTTTCGTCCAATATCGACCGTGAATCACCTCGTATGCTTTTCAGATTCTGCCATAGTCACGTTACGTTAAATCATGAGTTAATAAAGGTAAAACATTTAAAATCAATCACGGCACACTAATTACGCTTCATAAATTGTATTAAAACTTCCATGTCTTTACTAGTAGACATTAATTTATTTCGGGAACATCGGAAGTAGGCTCTTTCCTTTCGTCTAACCAAACGTTTCTGTTTAAAGGCAAACTTTACCCTGTAGAATGTTATTACGATTCATTTCTAAATTATCCATAACGATACATTCACATACCTATTATGTTCCATTTAAACAGCTATTGAGCTGATTGCACAAAGAAATATACAACGTGCCCAATTTTCTTGAAGTCAAAGATCTTCGATCAAACGCAATAAAAACAAAGCTTACCAAACAGCAAATAGTTCTCTGCTCAGGTTACCCTGGGAGGTCATCTACAGTATCACCATTTAAAAAGATTTTTAAAAGTAAAAACAACATGATTGAGGAAATCGGAACATTGCTTTAACACAGTTGTTTAAATCAGTGTTGTTTGGGTAATTTTTAAGTGTCAAGCCATTTTTTGTATTATGAAAATACAACTTTACATTCTGCGTTATAAAGTACTCATTAGGAGCTTCAAAATAATGTGCCACAATATTTCCATTTAACTTTTTTTTCCGTGATGGCGCCCAGTCGCCATATTGTACTTTTCATCTGTGAATTTTACTCTGCATAGTATTTATGCATCAAACTTATAATTTTAAAGTTTTACTTTTTAAATTAATCCGTTCAAAAAAATTTATTGTCGGATGTATTTTTAAGTGGCAAACAAAAATGTATTTTGTTAAATTTTTGCGTAATTTGTTAAAATTTGAGGGTTTTTTAAAATTAAATATGGATTTGACCCAATTTTTAGGCAACCCTATGTATAGATGGCTCGGTTTTTAAATACTATATTTAATGTAAAACAGTTTTAATCCGGTAAACAGATGGGTTAAGGTTACCTCCATTCGCATCATTCACTATAAGAACCATTCTAACCCACTAAAAATACTAAATTCATTTTTTGCAAAAAATTTAACAAATTACGCAAAAATTTAACAAAATACATTTGCTTGCCATAAAAATACATCCGACAATAAATTTTTTGAACGGACACTTAAAGAAGTAAAACTTGAGTATAAGTTTGATGCATAATACTATACTTAGAGTAAAATTCACAGATGACAATATGGCGACTGGGCGCCATCACAAAAAAAAAAAAGGAAAAAGGGGTCTTGTGGCACATTATTTTGAAGCTCCTAATGAGTACTTTATAACATAGAATATGTAAAGTTAATATTTTTACCTAATACAAAATGGTGGTACTTTAAAAATTACCCAAACAACTGATTTAAATGGCTGTATTTCCAAAACTAATAATGTTTGTTTATAATGTGGTGCTTTTTTAAAGCTTTCTTTTTAAAATATCTTTTTAATAGTGATATTTGTGATAATATACAGGGTAGCCGCTAAAGGAAAGGACCAGAAAGATTTGCTGTTATTTGAGCAAGAAAGAACTTTGTTTTTAATACGATTGTCGAAGGAGTCTTTGGCTTCAGAAATTGTTTGATTGTTGTAGTTTCTTGCTTCAATGCATCAATACATGTATTTAAATGGAACCCCGCCAATATAGACGCGTATGTTGAGAGTTATGTGAATGTGTTATGTGATAATTTAGAAATGGATCGAGAACTGGAAATACATGCTGTGCAGTTCCTACTACAGAATAAAAGTTTGCCTTTTAAATAGAAACGTTTAATTAAACAAAAAGAAAAACCTACTTCCGATCTTCAAAATAATTATGCATCTACTAGTAAAACATATGGAGTTTTTAATACGAACATTTATGGAAAATATAACTGGATGGGTGGGTGCGATGATTGGTTACAAATAAAATGTTTTGTTTTGTATGCTCATTGTTTAATAAAGAAATAACAACGTGGACTAAACATGGGGTAAACGATGTAAAACATATAGCAGAATCTATCGAAAAACACCATACAGGGTGATTCACGGTCGATGGTAGGTTAGACGTTTATGGAAAACGGAACGAAGAATTTTTCTGAAAATTTAGCATCTTACATTTTCTTACCTGTTCTATCGATCTAAAATATTTTCAGCATTGCGACGTTGCCGCTTTTATCAAAATGTCCTAGAAACTTTATTTTTTAAATGGAACACCCCTTATATTAACAAGTTTTTATATTCGCCCTTTTATTATAATACTTTTTTGTTACTATTGCCCTATACCTATCTCTATCGGTTTTCGAGATAAAAAATAATTTGTGTTAAATATGGTCCAAAACATGGACCTAATTAAACTTAAGTAAATTAGTGCTTTGAATTCATAAAAAGTTGATGTTTTTGTGGTAGTTTAGACAGACACGATGTATTTAATTTACACCGAGAAATCGACTCCATATCATACAGGGCGTGCTAAAATTACTATTATTTCCGTTATTCTTAAAAGGGGTCAAAAGATCATTTTTTCAAATGTTATTTATTTTTCGTTTATTAAATTAAAAAGAAAGTAACTTTAACGTCTATAAAAATGCATACATACTTAATGACATAAGACCGAAAAAAAGTAGTAAAATGCCGTCTAACATTATCTAGTATCATAATCATATTAAAACTACTTAAATTAATCACCTATTTACACAAAAATACCTGATTCATTAAAAAAATATATGTACTGAAAAATGGCATCACACTTATCAGTAATAAGTCAAATACAAATATTCCTCTATATGTATATTACTCAAAAAAATTAAAGATGAAGAAGAACGCTTTAAGATGACATATCATGTCCCTATACCTAAATCATCAAGTTTTCTTAATAAGCTGCTTTTTTGTAAAAAATTATTTTTTAAAGAATTTAATTTTAAGTAACCATGGAAATATCAAGCTTATGACACTTTGGTGACTTTTATAAGTAACTTATAAACAGTTATTGACAGTCTTTAAAATAATCTTCCAAAAAGAAACGTGATAAAAAAAATGGGGTTTCAAGAAAAATTTGAACTAAATGTTTTCTGTATTTTTAAGAAGAATAAAATTAGCTTTTTATTTATGATGACACACTCAATGCTCAGAGATATCTCAAAATACTAAGGAAGACTGTTTTTGTCGATAATTTGTCTTTAGAGAAATATAGGAATTCGTGGTTTCAACTGGACGGATCGCCAGCTCATTGCACGCAGGAAGTTTCCAGTGAACTTTACGAAATGTTTGACGATCGTTGGTTTAGGCGCTTGGGGCCATGGGATTGGCCACCGAGATCACCCGATTTCACGCAGCTTGACTTTTTTTTTTTTTGGGTGTTTTAAAAGAAAGGGTGTACATTACTCCAGTGCCTACTAAAGAAGAACTGCGACGGCGAATAGTGCGGTGTATTGAAGATCTGGATCCCCATCAAATTGAAGAAGCAACCACGAGTCGTGTACAAAAGCACATTTTAAAATGTTTAGAATGCAATGGACATTTTCAGCATTTATTTTAAAAATGTGTTATATTATTATTTACAATTTTGTTATTTTAATTCATGTTATTTTCTGTACTTTCACATGTTAATTTAATTATTTTGTAGTCGTACAAACTTCCTCTCGCTCATTGATCTTAATTCAGGATACATTTGGTTAAATTTTTTGCAACTTCTGGTAATGATTTGATCACACTGTCCGTGTAAAATAAATAATTTCATAAAATTCAAAGTCACCAAACTGTCATAAGCTTGATATTTCCATGGTTACTTAACATTAAATTCTTTAAAAAATATTTTTTTACAAAAAGCGGATTTATTAAAAAATATTGATGATTTAGGTATAGGGACATGATATTTCATCTTAAAGCGTTCTTCTTCATCTTTAATTTTATTGAGTAATATACAGGGGTTTCATTTGAAAAAATGATCTTTTGACTCCTTTTAAGAATAACAGAAATAATAGTAATTTTAGCACGCCCTGTATGATATGGAGTCGATTTGCCGGTGTATATTAAAAATACATCGTGTCTGTCTAAACTACCACCAAAACATCAACTTTTCATGAATTGAGAGCACTAATTTACTTAAGTTTAATTATGGCCATGTTTTGCACCATATTTAACACAAATTATTTTTATCTCAAAAACCGATAGAGATAGGTATAGGGCAATATTACCAAAAAGTTTTATAATAAAAGGGCAAATATAAAGACTTGTTAATATAGGGGGTGTTCCATTTAAAAAATAAAGTTTCTAGGACATTTTGATAAAAGCGGCAACGTCGCAATGCTGAAAATATTTTAGATCGATAGAACAGGTAAGAAAATGTAAGATGCTAAATTTTCAGAAAAATTCTGCGTTCCGTTTTCCATAAACGTCTAACCTACCATCGACCGTGAATCACCCTGTATACTGTGCATCCATGATTTCGATAACAAAGGGATCGAATTATCGATAATAACGATGAGTAATTGTTTACAATACATTTTATAATTATTTCTCTTTTTGCTTGTGCCCTTCCACTAAAAAATATCACCAGCCGCCACTCTTAGGGGAGGGTGGATTTTAGGACATATGTTTATAAAAGAAAAATCCTATTTTAACCAATGATCTGAAAAATAAATATGGATGAATGCAGCGAAAATCACAATAACCCCTCCGTGGGCACTGCGCAGTACACTTGTGGGCATGCGTAATAAACATTTACTGACTAGCCGAAAACAAACAACAGGACCGGGTTTAACATTTTGTATATGATTCATTTATAAAGAAAATATACCAAGTATTTTTGGGGTATACATATTTAAATATTTTATTTTAAGTCTGTATTCGTCTTTCATAGCAGTCCCTAAAAAGTAAACCGGTTTTATATTGGGGACTATTTTTTGTTGTATATTTTTTTATTTTGTCGGTCGTATCGCCGATTTTATTAGGATTTAGCAAACGAGAGTGCTTAGAAGCACTGATCTCAATTTAAATTCCATTTTATTACTAAAACACCTTCTTTTTGATTCATGAGGAACCACTTTTACTTAACCTCAAACCTGCACGCTATTTTATGTATTATTATCTTCCTTCTTAACACTACCTTGACACAACAAAACTGAATAGTTGGTATTTTATTATAAAAGCAATTAGATTTGGTGTAACTTGTTTGAGGAATAAATCTCAATTCATAAACTGATATTTCGTTCCCGTTGGCGTAGCAGTTGTCGTTCAGTTAAGTTTGGCGTGTAATGCCATTGAAATTGTTTATTTTTGGGGTTAGGGCCAAACTGACCTTATATTTGTAATTGAAACCACAAAAAAAAGCGAATCACAAATCTTAAAATTGGTAATGTACCCAGTAAGTAATTATTGATTTAATTTGCCTACAAATGCCAACTTGAAATAAACTTGATAATGTAATAATCTTAAACTAGGCTTAAAGCGCAATGGAATCGCTTGGACTATTTAATTTTATTCGAAACATTCCACAGAAAGATACCTATGTTCCTTTTTTAACATACGAGCAATAAGCAATCTACAAGATATTATATGGTATAACTCGTCCTCAATATCACAAAGCGGCGTATCTTTATGTTTAAATTTCACGAGGGTGCTTTTTAGGTATTTTTGTACTACTCTTTTTTAGTAAAATGAAATAGGCTTAGTATTATATTTCTATAACTTTTAAAGATATCAAAATTTAACATATGCCAATTTGTAATATTAAGAAGCAACTTTTTTAAGCAATTACATCAGCTCTAGTCAATTTTCCTACTTTTTGAGATACGCCACATCGTGATATTGCCGACGAAATATGTCAAATTATTTTAACTAAACTGCCATATTTTATTTCGTGTAATTATAAATGCATCAGTCCAATGCAAATACAGGGTGTCCGACTATATTTTAACCCATTTTCACCGCGAATAATTTTAGAAGAAATAAAATTATCAAAATGCGGTTTTCGCGAAAAGCCTTAGATTTTTTAAAGTTTCTTTTTATATCCTTGCCATTTGGTTGTGACATTTATTTCTTACGAAAACGGCCAATTTTCGTATATAGGGCAAGTTTGTTATTTTAAATGGAACCCCATATATATTTTTCTATAATCCTTAAATACAATTTTTCCCGCTAAAAAAAATAAACCCAAACCATGACTATTTCAAAAAATAATGGATTTATTGATCTCTAAAAATTGACTGCATGGCAATTAAGAGTATTATTTAAAACAGGAAATTTGCTACTTACTCATTATTTAATTTTGGTTATGCAAAACTTAAATTAAATAAAAGTTTAAAAAACACCAAGAATTACTCACAACGCACAAATAAAACACCAAATACCAAATAACTATACCTGAGAACGGTTGACCGTAGATGGGAGATTGGGTTTGGTCGGTCAACGGCGTCAATTTTACCTGGATTTTACGATCGGGAAATCCCAAATTATAAATTAAATTAGGATGAGTGTGACCCTGTCACCGCATAGGTAAACGTTTTCAGTGTTGCAACCACTATATTTATTAAAATACTGCTAATTTTGTCAATGTTGCCAACACTATATTGGGTTTTAAATAAAAATGCTAACCTTTATAACAACTGCACATGTGCAAGGTGTACAGCAATTCTCCCAGTGTGGGGTAAAAATTCTTGCGCAGGTCTATTGAAAATATATGGGGATCATTTTCTATTAGCTATCCGCTTTATTTTTCAGATCATTGATTTTGACCATAAAATTACGTCCCTTAAATATGAAATTTTTAATTTCTCCGTATGAATGAAAAACAAAAAGACAATTTCAGAACGTCAAGTAAAATTTACTAAACTGCCGGCAAATTGCTGTTATATATTAATGAGATTTCAAAGAAAACACAAAGCTGGTGCCGTGCAACCCCATGGAAATGTCTATTGAATATTTTAGAATAAATTGTCTGGCTGTGAGGTGCATTTATTCCATATTTATACCTCTAACGAAGAAAATGTGTTTGGTTTTATTTTTGGTTTTGTTTCATTGCTTGTCTTGCATAAGGAATGGGCATTAAGGGAATTTTTAATAAGTATATTTTTAATAATTCAATAGATGACGTTTGTGCTGTTGTTAGAATAGTGACGTTAGCAAATTTTAAAAATACCGGGTGTCTCTAAAAGGTGTGAAAAAAAATGCTACAACAAATTCTTCTACACTGACAAAAAGATATCTTAAAACAAAAGCCTTAGATTTCATTTGAGAGAATTGTGACTTTCATATGTGTTAAAGAAATAGGATCTCAAACAGAAAAAAATATGTTTTCAGCTTTGCGTACTAAATTCAAAAGAAGGTGCTTTTGTAATAAAAATAACCTTATTTTATTTAGTGACCCCAATGGGTCTACATTAAAGAACGATGTATTCCGTTAAAAACAACGAGAGCTTTCCCACTGAGAGCTTCTTTTTTAAGACAAGATAGTAATTACCACAGACTGAAATAAAATTTAATTCAATTAAGATTATTATATTAAATAAACAACTAGTTCTCTTTTTGTTAGTTAAGAGAGGAATTCCTGCTTATCATGTCATTCACCGAGACCTCTCTTTTCCATCGATGATGCGTTTTGCCGAACCTCATAGGACTTATCAAACTGGCTGTCCCGGGTCCAAGTTGAATAATACGAATAACAAGTGTATCTTATAAAAAAAACTTTCGTTCTTCGACGGTAGGATATAATCGTACCGTTGATACCGTACTAAAAAGCATAATTCAGTGAATACTTATATTAAAGAAATACGTTCTTTGACATAAAGGTTAAAGATTTTGGTTTAGGTTCTTAAAATAAGAACCTATTGTTTTAAAGAAAATTCATTAATATTTTGATAGAAACATTTAATATTTCTTTTGTTTAAAATCTTAAAACTTATATTTAAGATATTAAAGAGCTTAAATCATAAATCTTTAGGTTCTTATTTCTTGATTCTGATATTCTTAAAATAATACTAAGGATATTTTAATTTAAAGAATTTCTTTTACATTAAAGACATAAATTAAAGTATTTTTTCTCCCAGTTTAAGAACCACTATTATTTTAAAGTAAGAAATAAATCTTGGTTTAAAAGCACAACTATTCAAAAAGAATGCATATTTTTAAAACCTTGTATTTGCTTAAAACAAGACATTTTTTTCTGTGTGTAAAATAACCTACCTCAGTCCAAAACCCAAACGATTTAGAAGATACGGGGTCTTAAAAAATATTCTGGTTTTAGTTTTTTATAAATATTTTTGTTATTATTAAATATATTTTAACACCATTTGACTAAAGGGGGTTGTGCAAGGTAAGAAATACCTTTTCGCCCACATGGGGGCGTGTGTGCTTACGTTCGCAACGATCTGGCTTGTGCTCGAGTTTCTAATCTTGAATCGGGTAGGCCCGATGTCCTTTGGCTCAAACTTTCCCTTAGGTCTTCTACTAAATTTATCTGTTGTTTGTACCGATCTCCATCTGACAATTCCTATGTCGAATTCTTTGACTTTCTTTCAACAAAGATCGACAATATCATTTCCCAGTTTCCAATGGCCGAAGTAATCGTGCTTGGCGATTTCAATGTCCATAATAAGGATTGGCTAGGCTCTTCAAAAACTGACCCTCAAGGCAGAGCAGCCGAAATCTTCGCAGTCAGTAATTCTCTTACCAACCTTATTATGACTCCTACCTACTTTCCTAGAGTGCCAAATTATAGCTCAAACCCCTTAGATCTTTTTCTTACTTCTAACCCTGAACTTTATGAAGCATCTGTTACTGCCCCTCTAGGTCGCTCAGATCATGGCTTGGTTACTGTATCTTACTCTGTACATCCTGAGGTAAATGAATCCATGCCATCACGCACCGTATGGCACTACAACTCAGCCGACTGGGATGGCCTTAGGGACTTTTTCGCCACGTACCCTTGGGACACTATCTGCTTTTCTTCCCAGGATCCTTCCGAAATCTGTAACCAACTGACCGAGTCAATTCTATTGGGCGTTGAAACCTATGTACCTCACACCAAGAAAACCATCAAACCCTCTAATCACAAACCTTGGTTCACTAAAACATGTGACAAAGCTAGAATTTTAAAAGTTCAGGCTCACAAGAAGTTTCTACAGGATCCTAGTCCAGAAAACCGACTGGCCAGCATTGAAGCAAGAAACCACTACCACCAAACAATCTCAGACGCCAAGGACTCCTTTGATAACCGTATAAAAAACAAAGTACTTTCTTGCTCAAATGGCAGTAAATCCTTCTGGTCCTTTGCCAAAAACATCAGTAGAAATTTCTGTACCAGTTCTTTTCCACCATTAACTTTGGAAGATGAAATTATTTCTACATCTAAAGGAAAGGCCGAACTATTTGCTAAACAATTTGCTGCCAATTCAACCCTTCATCCACCTGTCAATCATCCAATTCCAACTGTTCCCCCAGTTCCTCACAAAATGCCCAATATTATTTTTAAGGTAAAACACATTAAGCGTATCCTTTCTTCTCTTAACACCAAGAAATCGTCTGGGCTAGATGGAATACCAGCAATCGTTTTAAAAAAATGTGCTCCTGAACTTGCACCTATTTTAACCAGGCTCTTTCGAATTTCTTATGACACGGGTATATTTCCAGACAGCTGGAGAGCTGCACGTGTCCAGCCTATTCCCAAGAAAGGATCTAAATCTCTTCCATCCAACTATAGACCTATTTCACTGCTCTCAATGCTTTGTAAAGTAATGGAGAAATCCATTAACTCGCAAATTCTCAGGTACTTGGAAAAACATAAAATTTTACATGACAGGCAATACGGATTTCGTCACAAGAGATCTACAGCAGATCTTCTTTCCTTCGTTTCACACAACTGGAACAAGTCTCTTGAGTTTCTAGGTGAGTCCCAGATCGTTGCTCTTGATATATCTAAAGCTTTCGACCAAGTCTGGCATGACGCGCTTCTTAATAAACTTCCCTCCTACGGTCTTCCAACTAAACTCTGCTCTTGGCTCTCCAGTTATCTTTCTAATCGACGTATATCAGTCATTGTTGATGGCCACTCTTCAAGCTTTCACGAAATTAATGCTGGAGTGCCTCAGGGTTCAGTACTAGCACCAACTTTGTTTCTTCTTCACATCAACGACCTTCTTTCTTCCACAACCAATCCCATTCATAGTTATGCTGACGATAGTACCCTTCACTCCACTTTTCAGGTTCCCAAACCAATCTCTCAACCCGACTTGGAAAGCAAACGCAGAGCGATGCAGATATCTCTTTCACAGGATCTCAATTTGATATTGGATTGGGGCGCCAAAAATCTCGTTCAATTTAATGCATCCAAAACACAATCGTGTTCCTTGTCGCGAAAAAATCATCAAACACTCATCCTTTGCTTATGAGTGGCCAGGTTTTGCAGAGCGGGGACACATTTAACCTTGTGGGCATCACATTTGAGAATAACCTTAACTGGCATAAACACATTGTATCTATAGCCACCGCGGCTTCAAAAAAGCTTGGATTTCTTTTCCGAGCCAAAAGTATTTTTCCGCTTCTAATTTATACACTTTGTATGTGTCCCAAATTCGACCCTCTCTGGAATATTGTTCTCATGTCTGGGAATGGCATCCCCTACAACTCTCAGCATTCTTGATGCCATTCAAAGAAAGAGCTGTTCGTCTTATTAATGATCCTTTACTTACTCAAAGACTTCCTTCTCTTGCTCATCGTCGAGCTGTGGGAGATCTATCGCTCTTCTATAGATACTTTTACGGCTTCTGCTCCGACGAATTGTCCAGTATAGTCCCTCCTCTTGCAGTTCCCAACAGAGAAACTCGTGGTGCCGCGCGTATGCATCCCCATACAGTTCAATTGGACAGGCCCCGAACTTCCCATTTCGTTCGTTCTTTTATCCCTAGAGTTTCTAGACTGTGGAACCTGCTGCCAGCGGAGGTATTTCCTTCCCCCAAATCTTCAAGTTTTTAAGTCCCGTGTTAACAAACTTCCTCTTACCCTGCTTAAGACACCCACGGTACGTTAGTATTTAGGCTTTTAGCCTTCGTGGATTGTCCAAAGATAAAAAAAAAAATTCGTTGTCACCTGAGAGAGCTCCACCTGCGGTATCTTTTGTAAAGGTAACTTACTGTATGCCCAGGTCTAAACTATACGGGATGTTTACAAATTTTATAATAATATATTAGAGTGTCGATTCTTAGGTCATTTTAAGATAAAAGTTCAAATAAACCTATGTTTTAAATGCTGGAACTTTTTAGATACAGGAGTGGCAAAAAAGCTTATTTTAAAATACTTTGTAACCCTGCTATACAATAGTCAAGCCATTTACGAGATAGGTTTATTTAAACTAAAAATAACCTAAGGATTTGTACCCTAAATAATTAGTATCTAATTCTGAAATACCCTGTGTCGCTATACAGTGTGTGTCCAAAATTGGTAGGGAATGTATTGGGATATTGGAAACCATAAGAGATAGAAAGATGGTTAAATGGGGAAAGTTATAGACCATTTAAAGCTTAATCTAATGCCGTTTTAATGACGGATGTATCTCGTTTGGTTTTGAGTTATTTTGAAAAACTGAAAATGTGCTTTTTGTAAGTGTTGTTTTATTTAAAATAATTTTTGAATCTGTAAAAACATTGTTAGGGCAACTTTTTAAGACGAATACATTCATGCATTTTGATTTTAATTTCAACGTTTCGGTTTTAAGATATCATCATCAACTTTTGTTTTTCTTATGGCCGCCATTTTGTTTTTTGCACATTTTTAAAGAGCGTTTTTTTCCTTTAAAATGATGTGCAACACTTTATTAAAATGTTTTTGTTTAATGTCAAAAAGAAAAAAATATTTTTTGCTAAGTTGGCCATGACTGCATAGGAAAATAGCTTTATAAACAATTGCCATTTGATTCCTAAAAATAAACTATGTTAAAAAACTATTTTTGATTTTTAAAAGCCTATGTACCCAAACAAAGACGGAGATTTACTTTGTTTGTAATGACAGATTAAAATATTTAATAATAATAATAAAGCTGTACTTTCTACCAAAAATTAGTATATTTACTTTTTTATATTTAACTCAACCTATAACAATACAAAAATCAAACTTATCTTCTTTTAATTTGTACTAACAATTGGAAAAAATATAAATCCTAAGAAAACTATGCTCTTTACATTCATTACCAACTTACTTGCATATGGAAGTTTTAAAAACCTCGACCAAAATAGTATCAAGAAAATACCGAAAATCGAAATAGAATTATTCAAAAATATTTTGCCGATAATCCTATATCTTCTACATGAGTTGCAACCAGGGAACTAATAAATATTAATAAAATAATAAAAAAATAATAATTTTGCCTAAACATTTTATTTGTTCATTTTAAAGGGAATAAAACGCTCTTTGAAAATGTAGAAAAAACAAAATGGCGGCCATAAGAAAAACAAAAGTTGATGATGATATCTTAAAACCGAAACGTTAAAATTAAAATCTAAATACAGGAATGTATTCCTCTTAAAAAGTTGCCCTAACAATGTTTTTACGGATTCCAAAAATTATTTGAAATAAAAAAACTACAGCACTTTTTCTAAAATGCACATTTTTAGTTTTTTCAAAATAACTCAAAAACCAAACGAGATACGGCCGTCATCAAAACCGCATTAAATTAAAGGTTAAATGGTCTATAACTTTCCCCATTTAACCGTCTTTCTATCTCTTCTAGTTTCCAATATCCCAATACATTCCCTACCAATTTTGGACACACTTTATATTAACAATATTATTTCTAAAAAACCATAATAATTGTCTAACACCGTGTATCTCAGAAGATTATCAAAATTTTTGGGATGTTGTTTGGTGGTCATATTTTAGCTTTAGGAATTTGTGGTAGCATTTTTTTTGCAGTTTCTAGAGACACCCTATTAGGGATTTTTGAAAGACTATTCCAATTTAAGTGCCGATCGTGTTTTCGACTCATTACAATTACTATCAGGAAAAAACTTAATAGGACAGCTTTTTTTATTAAAAAAAAAAAAAATTATATAAGCACACATAGAAAAAAATCTTGTTTTAAGCAAATACAAGGTTTTAAAAATATGCATTCTTTTTGAATAGTTGTGCTTTTAAACCAAGATTTATTTCTTACTTTAAAATAATAGTGGTTCTTAAACTGGGAGAAAAAATACTTTAATTTATGTCTTTAATGTAAAAGAAATTCTTTAAATTAAAATATCCTTAGTATTATTTTAAGAATATCAGAATCAAGAAATAAGAACCTAAAGATTTATGATTTAAGCTCTTTTAATATCTTAAATGTAAATTTTAAGATTTTAAACAAAAGAAATATTAAATGTTTCCATCAATATATTAATGAATTTTCTTTAAAATAATAGGTTCTTATTTTAAGAACCTATACCAAAATCTTTAACCTTTATGTCAAAGAACCTATTTCTTTAATATAAGTATTCACTGAATTATGCTTTTTAGTACGGTATCAACGGTACGATTATATCCTACCGTCGAACAACGAAAGTTTTTTTTTATAAGATACACTTGTTATTCGTATTATTCAACTTGGACCCGAGACAGCCAGTTTGATAAGTCCTATGAGGTTCGGCAAAACGCATCATCGATGGAGAAGAGAGGTCTCGGTGAATGACATGATAAGCAGGAATTCCCCTCTTAACTATCAAAAAAGAGAACTAGTTGTTTATTTAATATAATTATCTTAATTGAATTAAATTTTATTTCAGTCTGTGGTATTTAGTATCTTGTCTTAAAGAAAGAATCTCTCAGTGGGAAAGCGCTCGATGTTTTTAACGGAATACATCGTTCTTTAATGTAGACCCATTGGGGTCACTAAATAAAATAAGGTTATTTTTATTACAAAAGCGCCTCTCTTTTGAAATTAGTACGCAAAGATGATAACATATTTTTTTCTGTTTGAGATCCTATTTCTTTAACACATATGAAAGTCACAATTCTCTCAAATTAAATCTAAGGCTTTTGTCTTAAGATATCATTTTTTTCAGTGCACGTCAGCGTTTTCTGTCTACAGACATTCGTGTTATTGAAGAAGTAACACTGTTAAAAAATGGACACACCTAATAAAGTTTTAGGTCATAAATAGGATATATTTATTTATGTGTCATGGATTTTACTTAATATTTATTGGCAGTGTCTTTGTTAGAAACATCTTGTAAGGTACTTACCTTTCTTGGTATTTTTTGCTTAAGTTTAACTGGTAACCCCTGAAACCAACAAAATAATATTACTGTTATTTAGTAGAAGATAAACTAAGAAATTCTAGGCAGATTGTGCAATGGAATTCTCATTTGCTAACAATGGAAAAAACACATTTGGAGCGTTTTTAAAAGAATTGAACATTTATTTTGTATGTCGTTTTATCACGATTTATATATTTTTGGTATCCCACCATAAATCTAAATTAAAACAACTAGTTAATGTAAGACCGTGGCTAAAATTCTTTTTAGGGGGACCAGACAAATAAAAACTTTTATCATAAATATATTTACTTTAAAGATATAAAATTTATACAGTTTTTTGTGAAAATAAAGGATAATTATTATAATCAAACTAACTAAAAGGTGTCCCAATAAGAACGCACATTTTAATTGTGAAAAATTTGAACTTAGTATTATTTATATTTTAAAATAAAGCTAATACACTGCAATTAAACGTGAAAAATAATATCCGGCAAATGGCCGCCTCGACTTAGGTGACAGGCTTTTATTCGTTTTAAGAAATTTTCAATAACATTTTCACACAATTGCACGATCTTGCTGCCCAGTTCTGGTCTCCATTCCGTGAAATGACACGACCGGGAAACTTTTCTTGCAGCAACTGAATAGCTTCGCGTGTAGTGTGACATGTCGCACCATCCTGTTGGTACCACATAGCTTCCGTATCCATACCATTCATGTTACCATCCATGTTACGATAGCGTTCGCTGTTCACGGTAACTGCATTTTCTACCTCGTTCTCGAAGAAGTACGGTCCAATTACTCCACCTACCCAAAGTCCGCACCAAACAGTGACTCTTAATGGATGCATTTTCATCTCATGAATAACTCTAGGATTTTATTCGCCCCAAATCCGGCAATTTTGCTTATTAACAAAGCCATTAAGGTGAAAGTGTGCCTCATCGGTAAACAGAATTTTCTTAGAAAAATCGACATCCACTTGTTGTTTTTGCAATAACCAAGAAGAAAATGTACGACGTGCAGCATAGTCCAATGGCTTCAATTCTTGATGTAATTAAATCTTATAAGCTTGGAAATGAAGATCTTTTGTGAGAATTTAATGGGTAGTATATGTAATAATAGTAGATGTGCAACTGCTGTGCACGATGACAAATAGATGCTCCCGGCTTCTCGCCAACATTTTCACGCACTGCGGCAATATTTTCAACAGAGCGACTAGTACGGTGACGCACTGGTGTTTTTACGTCCACGACAGAACCATTTTGCTCAAATTTGTTAACTAGTCTTTAAACGGTTGTGTGATTTGGCGCATTGTGTCGACTGAAAATGCCACGCAAGTTACGAACTGTTTCCGCAAAACATTCTCCCTATTTGTAGTGTGTTTTAACAATAATAATTCGTTGTTCGACCGTATATCGTTCCATAGCTACTAATCGCAAACTGTTTACATTATTCTTATCATTTGTTTTTTGGCCTACTGCGATAAAAAGAAATGTCAGTGCAATTCAAAATGTGCGTTCCTATTGGGACACCCTTTATAATGACCCAACCATTAAGTTACATTTAATATACATACAGTGTTCTCTGTAAGTTGGCGTCATAGGAGAAACTTTTTTATTATTAAGTTTACAAAAAATAGTAAATCGTTATAAAAAGTTCTACATGTTCCAAAACCTAAAAGAAAATCATAAAATTGATGATCTAGTTTACAAATGAGGAGCAAAGAATTAAAGTTATTGAGCAACTAAAATCGTCAGTGCAAATAGATATTTTGTCAATAACACTTTAATAGAAGATATGTTCTGTAGTTTGGCGGATTCATTTAATGGATGGTATTTATTTGGGTACACGCCAAAATAAAATTAAAAGTACTGAAAAACCAAAAAAATTTAAACAAGTAAAAAGATAATTAAAAATCGACGTTTCGGTGGCAAATCTGCCACCGTTGTCAAGACAAATGGAATAAAAATAATAAAAATAAAAACTTACTATTATTTAGGTTTTAAAATTCAAAATTTTTATGTATTTTCTAGGATATTCTGAAAACTTTGACATTAAATGTCAAAACATGTTTTTTTGGTTATAGTGTCATAGTGACATAGATAACTGGTTGCTGGTGTATTGATTGTTTATTTTACAAAAAAGGTGAATGGTTAGTTAATTTTTAGTTTTCCTGAAGATACTTCAGTATCAAGCAAAGGCAACCAAGTGTTATTTAAATTAACTGAAATTGATGCTACACAATTATCTTTATTTAATAATATATACGCACTTTCTTTGATTTTGCGTTTTTTAGAACAAGTTTCCTTTTCTAAAATGCTCGAAGCATCCCAGTTTATTCTATGATTCTTATCAAATGCGTGTTGGCAGATTTTTGATTTATGAAATTCTGTGTTTTTAATGTATGATCTGTGTTCTTTTATGCGTTTGGCTAATGGTCTACAAGTTTCACCTATATAAAACTTATTGCATTCGCAAGGTATTTTATAAATGACATTTTTGTATTTTCATTTAAGTTGTATGGTTTTGTTTTTGTTAATTGAGATCTGATTGTGTTTTGTGTTTTAAAGATTGTTCGAATATTAAATTTATGCCCTATTCGTTGAATTTTATTTGATAGTCCGGGAATGTATGGTAAAAATAAATTTGTAATAGGTCTATTTTGATTTTGTCTTATAACTGGAGTTTCAAATTCAAGGAAACAATTATTTATAAAATCAAGAGGATAATTATTTTGAATTAAAATATTTTTTAAATAATCTTTTTCAATATTTATATTTTGATTAGAACAAATGACTTTAATTCTATCAAATAGACTTTTTACAATGGCCTTTTTAACCATTATTGGGTGAGTTGAGTTAAAATTTAAGTATCTATTTGTATGTGTAGGTTTTCTGTAGATTTTTGTTTCAAAATTGTTTAAATCTTTTTTATTAAAATGTCAAGAAATGGTAGTTGTGAGTTGTTTTCTTTTTCTAACGTAAACTATTTGTTTAATTTTTTTTGGTTTTTTAGTACTTTTAATTTTATTTTGGCGTGTACCCAAATAAATACCATCCATTAACACTTTAATATTTGTAAAGTGAAAGGGCTAACTAAACTAAGTGCCAAAATTTGAAATCACCAAAAATCAAAGATATTAGGAAACAATAAAATGCGGGGCATACGGATGGCCTCAACTTTAGGATTTCTTTGCAATCTCTAGGGTGTGATTTTAAAGTGAAATATTGGGACTACCACATGGAATATACAGTAAGGATATTAAAATACTTCCTCCATTTTATCTTTTGAATGGAACAAAATATTAAAATCGGTTAAAATTTGGCTAAAAGAGTATCACTTAAACTACTCTTTGGCATTAAAATTAATTTCGGTCACGTGGCTTAGTACCAAGGAGGCACTAGCAACTTTTATTTCAAATGGTGACTGAAATTATTTTTATGTCAAAGAGAAGCTTGAGTGATAGCCTTTTGGCCAAATTTTAACCGATCTTAATATTTTGTTCCATTTAGAAGATGAAGTGAACGCTTTTAATATTATTACTGTATTGGTGGACCGCAAAGAAAAAAATATACAGGGTGGCCCACCATATTCGACACGGTCTATAGCTGGATAACCATGGGGTTTTTAAAAAAGTGAATACTGAAACATATACAGGTCGGATAATGCCACAGTATAAAATTATTTTACTCCATACAGGATGTCTCAAAAAAGTGTGACGTATCAAAGTTATATTTTTTTAAATGGAACACCCTATATTTTATGACGGTTTTAGATTCTACATAAAAAATAATTTAAGTTTCTTAATAGTACCAAGTGTCTAATTTTATTCGTTTTTGTGATATTTGATTTTTTTTCAAAATGCAGGGTGCAATTAAATTAATTTTATTTTAACAATATAAACTCCATAAACTTTAAAATTTGTCACAAGATTAGGAAAAGTCTGCCTTATCATACGTATGTCATATCGAGATCATAGATTATACAGGGTGATCAAAAAATAATTTCAATTTTTTAGAAAGTCAAGTAGCAATATCTCTCTCATTTTAAATGGAACACCCTGTATTTTTTTACACCACATGATTACAAACCAAATGCGCTTTCAAATGGTGTATAGGTTGCCTATACTTATCTTTTATACTTTTTAAGTAAATTCCGTTTTAACATATATTTATTCCAAATGTCTATTTAAATGTAAGTAGGCTGTGATATAGCTATGCCTATTTACTAAGCCGTTATTGCAAACTGTAAATTTGTAATAAATGCACAAAATTAAAAGATTTTGTATTATCTTCTACTATTTTTAAAATTAACAGAAAAAAAATCATTAGTTGCTTATAATGCTACTTCCAATAACACTTATTTGAGCTAAATGTGGTAATGATAAAACTTGTATTTTTAAACAATCCTAATAACGCCTCTGGTCAGTTATGACGAGATTCTGTGACCTATAACTCATTTCTTCCATTATTCATAATCACTGTGTCAAATTTTTAAACCAACTATTAAGGTTATCAGATGGTTTCTTCTGGAATATTTTTCAGGATTAACTCTAACATAGACTAAAGTAAACCATTTTTTCACATCCTACCAGTATTATATCATCTTGTTGTTGTAAAAGAAGGGTTTTTATTTAAATATTATTAAAAAATTTCTTTTAAACCGACTAAAACACTAGTAATCAATAAATGGTCGTTGTTATTTTCTTAAGAAAAATTTTAATGGCTGCTATGTCACAGCCAACTTTAATTTATATAAACATTTGGACTAAAAATTTGTAAAAACAGATTTTACTAAAAAGCACAAAAGATAGGTATAGGCAACCTATACACCATCTAAAACAGTATTTTATTTGTCATCATGTGACGTAAAAAATACAGGCTGTTCCATTTAAAACAAGAAAGATATGGCTATTTGATTTTCTGAAAAATTGAAATTATTTTTTGATCACCCTGTACAATATTTGATCTTGATTTGACCTACGTATGATATGGCAGACTTTTTTCTAATCTTGTTACACATTTTAAAGTTTAAAGTGTTAAAAGTGGTAAAGCAAAATCAATTTAATTTTACCTCTGCATTTTTCAAAAAATCTAATATCACAAAAACGAATAAAGTTAGACACTTAGTACTATAAACAAACTTGAGTTATTTTTTAAAGTGGAAACTAAAACCGTCATAAAATATAGGGTGTTTCATTTAAAAAATATAACTTTGATACGTCACACTTTTTGAGATACCCTGTATAGACTAAAATAATTTTATACTGTGGTCTTATCCGACGTGTATATGTTTCAGTATTTACTTTTTTAAAAACCCCATGGTTATCCAGCTACAGACCGTGTCGAATATGGTGGGCCACCCTGTAATTGGCACTTGATTAATTCGCAGTTTCACTTTTTATTTTTATATTATGTATCACGAAAAAAGTAAATCTACGAAGAAAATCGATAGGTTCAGGTGCAAAAATATTTTCGGAACACGTTCATAAACCGCTAAATCTGCCAAAATACTTAACTTTTTACTTAAACTTAATAAATTGCTGAAGGGAACGTCCTGGACGTCAGGGAAAGCCAGCTTTATATAACGAAAAGTTTGCCTTTTAGAAACAAAAGGAAAAGAAGAGTAAAGAAGCTTTTAAGTATTATTGTAGAAAATATGTAGGCAGTGATACCGTTCAGAAAAGCGTAATAATATAAAAGGCAGATTTACATTTCCAACTTATTATGAATTTAAAAAACGGGGCTTCGTTATCCGGTCATGTATTTTTCACATAAAGTCAGATTATTATAAAAGTTTGTGCTTCGCCATGCCGTCTTTTGTGCGGTCGCAGATAAATCAGGTAATTGTCGCGGCTTCACTTTTTATAAAGTTTAACGATGGTAAAATTTTGACGTTATGGGTTAGTCACGGTTAATATTGTGGATATTTTTGATTACCTACCTGCTATCCACAACTCTTTTAATTATTTATTTTTGACACCTTTACATATTATGCAGTGATTTTTTCTTTTTAAACAAATTGGTTATGGTTATGTTATAATATATAAATTTAGATTATTCTGTCAAAAATAAATAATAGTTGAAAAAACTAAAAACACGCTTTTTATATGCAACCGAACTAAAAATTAGAAAATAATTTTTCATTACAAAGAGTTTGTATTATAGTAATAAAAGGTCAAACAATGAATCATAATTATATACCTCAAAATAGAATTATAATAAAATTTAAGATAATAACAGAATAATTCACTTCAAAATAAAAGCGTGGAGTGCTTAATATATTAAATGTTATAATTATTTCATTTGTAAATATCTATGAGGGAAAAGTTATGAAAAAATAGTAAAATGCACCCCACGCTTTTTACTCTGAAGTGAATTATTCTTGTTATTATCTTAAATTTTATTATAATTCCTATTTTGAGGTATATAATTATAATTCATTGTTTGACCTTTATTACTGTAATACAAACTCTTTCTAATGAAAAATTATTTTCTAATTTTTAGTTCAGTTGCATATAAAAGCGTGTGTTTTTTTAAACTATTATTTAGTTTTCATTTTTAGTTCGATACATCAATTAGTTTTCTGCGGACATGTGATATTGAAATGTTTCAATGAACTATTTCGTAATCTAATCATTTCATTTAAAGCTTAGTCAGTCCGCATAGCGGTTTCTGCAGCCTTATGCCGAGAGTACGTCCAGAAACTGCACGCATGCGCAGATCGCGCACTAGCTCTTTCTCTGTTACTCTCCTACAGAAAATCTATAAAGGAATTTATTTATCCTGGCGATCCTAATCAGGATAACGGGATACTATTTGCAGATTATTGCATTGTCATGGGTCCTTGATACGTGTGCAAAGTTTCAAAGAAATCGAATCGCTGGAAGGTTTAAGCGCTGTCCATCTTTATTAACCTAAAGATACAAAACCACAATTTTATATAATATAATAGAGACTTATTGCACAGTCGAATAAGACCAGGCACTAATAATACCGGCCTTATTTTGACATCTGAGCTCGCGCAGATGGATGGTAGGATAAGAACTCCTTAAATAAGTATAGTGTCTGGCCTTTATTTATGTCGGTTTTAGGTCGGACCTTATTTTGGTCTGTATTTAGCGTGAATCTTTCCTTGATCCCTCGAAGGTAAAAACGTCCGTACGGTACCTCCAACCGCCACTCCGGGAAGAACTTTGTAGTCCTCTACGCACGTCCGCACTGTCCGGAGGTCAAACAAAGAGTCCAACTTGAAAAATGTAGAGAAAATTTTTAAAATGGCGCAACCTTTAAACTTGTAACAATATTCACCTTGGACAATACTCAGAAGGGGGCCATTTTCTATGTTGCGCAACGAAAAAAGTGTGTGCGAGCACCTTAAACCACTTATGCACCTATAATGCTAAAAAATGGACTCACCATGTAGAACGTATAACTGCACCGGTTGCAATAAGTGTAATTATGGAAAATTATTAATCGTAAATCTTCCTGACGTCGCGGGCGAGGTTCCTGCGTCATTGTTACATTTTACAATGTAACCGTTCGTCCCGGATAATAACATGTACGCGTATTTTGTAAGTAGAGGCAATACGATGATGTATGATTGTGATATGATCTCCAGGTTACGGTGAAAGATATGTCTTGTGGACATAAAAGAATAAATACAAACGAGGAGTTTTAATATTGCACACAGAAAAAAATGTCTTGTTTTAAGCAAATACAAGGTTTTAAAAATATGCATTCTTTTTGAATAGTTGTGCTTTTGAACCAAGATTTATTTCTTACTTTAAAATAATAGTGGTTCTTAAACTGGGAGAAAAAATACTTTAATTTATGTCTTTAATGTAAAAGAAATTCTTTAAATTAAAATATCCTTAGAATTATTTTAAGAATATCAGAATCAATAAATAAGAACCTAAAGATTTATGATTTAAGCTCTTTAATATCTTAAATATAAGTTTTAAGATTTTAAACAAAAGAAATATTAAATGTTTCTATCAAAATATTAATGAATTTTCTTTAAAATAATAGGTTCTTATTTTAAGAACCTAAACCAAAAACTTTAACCTTTATGTCAAAGAACCTATTTCTTTAATATAAGTATTCACTGAATTATGCTTTTTAGTACGGTATCAACGATACGATTATATCCTACCGTGGAACAACGAAAGTTTTTTTTATAAGATACACATGTTATTCGTATCTTTCTTTCAGTCTGTTTTTTTAATGTGAAATTTTGGATTAAACTATAACTGAATAAATAAAGTTAAAATTTAAAGTTTTTTGTAAGTTCTCGTCTTTATACTGCCACAAAAATGACAAATTTTATAGAAAAAATGATGGACCCTTACCTCGCCGAATGCCGAGTTGTTTAGGTCATGGCAACACATTTCTTACAGAAATACTATTTTTGACGTAATAACGTCTTATAATTCAATGAAGCCGGCTGCACGCACAAAAAACCTTACTCATGCGGCGTTCCATAAAGCTTAAAGTGCAAGCAAGAGCGCAAAAGAGGCACAATCGGCCTCCGCGTTCGGCTGCGTTTGACATCTGTTTCTCTCCTACTTTGAGCGGTCCACTTAAATAGCTCCTATACAATAATACATTTACATGTTTTCGTCAAGTAAGAAGTGCAGTGAAAAGTTAATGTGGTGCAAATTGTTTAATTTTCTTTTGAAAAATGCAACCATTCCATCAGTATTTTCTTATGACGTTGGCACGTTCAACTATCGTCAGTAAACCGACTTTTAGGTAACATTTTTAAAACAATATTTATTTGGTATTACACTGAAATTGGTACAATGCAACCAATAATTTATTTGGGATTTTATAGGCACTTAAAGTAGTTAAAGCTTTTAAATCGTTATACCTTAGTATGTAATATTTATTTTATTTCGGTGACATTAAAGGGATTTGGTTTTCTGTTTTAATCTTTTATACTAAAGCTAGTTAACAAGAGACGTAAGCTGAAATTAGACTTAACAAAACTTTAACTGGAAAATTTCTAGCGTTATAAATGAAAACTAATTATTTTTTCTCCGATCAGACGAAAATCTACATATTTTTAATACGTCTTTGAACCTCCCAAATGCCTTTTTCTTGTAGGAAGAAGGCGTTGCTGGGCAATGTACTTTTTCGGCCATGGCTGGAAAAATTTCTTTCGGACTCTTACCGTTTCCCAAACTTTTCCTAAGCTTTCAATATTTAGTCAATTAAGAATACAAGGAATGTGATACCATAGAAAACCGAGATAAAATAACTATAATGTTTATATTTATAGTAGGGGGGCCTAAAAGGGGGATTTCGGGATAAACTACAGCGCTACAGATTAATATTCGTCGGTCCGGAAGAACAACGACGCAACTGCAAAATAATAAATTTTTCAGGAGACACAAAAAACAAATACCAGTTATAGTTTTATACGTAAACAAAGTGAAAAATATGTACCATCTGGAGACCATTAGTGGTCCTATAATATAATTGTCTAGTTAAGTCAAAATGTCATAATTTTGCAGTTGCGTTGTTGTTCTTCCGGAGCGGCGATATATCGGGACACCATGTGCCCGGATAAGTACCTTCGCAAGCCCCGTATATAAAGCCGCCTGATGAGCAAAAAAAAATATAAATTTTCGAGCGCGCCAGATTAAGATAGGGTGAGTTAATTATGTACATGCTAAAATGTGTATATTCCACTAATATGACAATTTAAGAGTGACGTAAATAAAGCGGAGGGCTACAAAGTTGTAAAAAAACGTACTTTTAACATCTCAAACCTGGCTATTTTTTTTATTTTAATTGAAATAATTTAAGGTTAACGAAAAACATATAATCTAACGATTTCCACAAGTTAATAATACAACCGTATTTTTTTGACATATTTAAAAATCTATAGCCGCTTTCCCCAACGATGAAAACGTATACATAACATTTTTTCTTCCCATCATCTAAGCTTTGCAACCCAATAGGTCTCTATGACGATCGAGTTAATCCCCATTTAGCATAGTGGGCTCCCCTACGAATAATAAACTAAAAAAATTATATTTAATGCTAAAAATATAAAACGAAAATTAAAGGATGATTTTGATCAGAAAAAAAATATGTGCAACTCGTAGGAAAAGCATATTTTCCTACGATCACATGTGAAAATAGTAAATAGCACACTGTTTTCATGCATAGAAAATGCCTTATATCACACTAGTGTTGCAAAGTACTTTACAACACTAGTGCTGCCAAGTATAATATAAAGCTGTCATCGCTGTCATTGTTATTTAAAATAAATTTGGAGTTATCAGGCTGTTAATGGGATTTACATTGAAAAAGCCATGCAATATTGTTTTAATGAGGACCTTTTTTAATTCTTAAATGATAAAAAGCGACTAGGTATTGTTAAACAGTATAATATATATCGCAGTAAGGAAAAGTATATATCACCCTAGTGATGCAAAGTTTTCAATTGTTTTCTTATTTTTCCCGTGAAGACAAACAACTTTTATTGTTTTTTTGGTGAATAACTTGTGGTCGTAGGAAAAATAGTGTACATTACTTGTGTGAAAATCACTTTCTTACACGCGTCGGTTTGTCGCACTCGGCTGACGCCTCGTGCAACAATATTTCCACTCGTGTGAAATAAGTCATTTTCCACCCTTGTAATGTAATATACTATTTCGGACTTTTGGTGGTTGCTAGATCGGCTTGAGCATCGTCCAGCAATCTCCACAATAGTCCGGAAATATATCGCCTCTCCTACTTATTACACAATATACTTTTTAGGTAATAGCAAAGACAACACTATAGACACCCAGAACAAACAAGCGTCTAGCCCCTTGGAAGCAACTATTGTTCCTGGATCCTGGAAAAAACTATATTTATGGATTATTCTGCAGTTTTTTGTTATTTTTAGGTTAAAGTCATTAGGTTTATTGATTTTGAACAAAAAAATTGTTAAAAATATTATAAATAAAAAAATCTCTATTTTTTAGCATTTTCAGCTAAAAATTTTATTAAAAATCACATTTTCTTTTATGTCTGTGTTATTATTTAAGCTATGCAATGTTGTCAAATAACAATTAAGATGGGCATTTTAATTGTCTATATTTTTTGTTTTATAAGATTTGTTGTATTTTTATAGTTTTTGAGAAATTAAATATTTTAGAAAAAAGTAAAATCATAAATATCTCAAAAACTAAAGGACACTATAAAAGTTTGTAATACAAAAAGATGCAGTTGTAAAAGCTCTATCGTAAAGGCTATATACCTTTTTTTTGTAAACATAATCATTACCCAGATATTAAGAAAAAACTGAATTTTTGGGATTTTTCCAATGCTGCCTTGAAAATAATCAGAAAATAAAAAAACTATATTTATGGATTATTTTGCAGTTTTTGTTATTTTTAGGTGGAAGTCATTAGGTTTATTGATTTCGAACAAAAAAATTGTTAAAAATATGATAAATAAAGCCAGGATCAATAGTTGCTTCCAAGGGGCTAGACGCTTGTCCCAGAACAATGCTAAATTTTTGGTCAGCTTAGACGCTCGCTTCGTGAAATTTATGAAGCGGGTATCCATCGAGTACACACGTAAACAGTACGTATAATTTTCCGCTTCATAAATTCAGCCAAGCCAGCGTCCAAACTGATGACCAAAATTAAGCATTGTTCTGGGAGTCTGTAGTGAAACTACAATTGTGTTTGCTAATAGCTACAAAAATAGCTAAAAACAATTAGTGAAAAAGGGATTATGCGTTATTATTTACAGCACTACTTAAAAAGTCTTACTTTATATTACCACTTACCAAAATAAAATTTAATATGTCTGGTATTTCACTAGTTATGCTAAAAAAGGATTTCATTACAGCTCTTTGAAAGCCAATATTTCCAAAAAGAAAGCATGTACATAAAATATTTACAGGCTGGCCGAAATTAAACTTGCATACTTTTTAGGTAACAATAACTTTTTATCTGTTGCGCCTATATTTTTTATTTTTACGGGGCTAATAGGTAGATATGTTTTCTCTAGGTTTGTCAGGACCGGACTTTTTTAAATAAAGCATTTAACCTCGTTGCAAAAGAAATCGGATTTAGCTACAATTTAGCTAATTCAGCGTAACATTTTGCATATAGTACTTTTTTTATTTTGATACTTGTGGCGATGTTGCCACGCTGTTTATAATTTACTGAACCTTTCGTAAAAAAAAACGTTACCCGAAAATTAGGTAAAAACGGAAATAAATTAGTTATTATTAATTCTAAGCTAGGTGTTGTAACACACTAAAATACTTTTGTTTAACAAAGTGTTTTTCTTTAAGCCAATAGTATCAGGTATATGTCTGGTGTTGGTCCCGTGTCTCATTTATATAAAACAAAAATTAAAATCCTTGTTGCACGCCTTGGCTTATGTAAGATTAGACCTTTAAATGTATTACTTCATTTTATTTTAACACCCTGGATACTTAATATCTAATAATTAAACCAAATGTTCGAAATTTTAAACGAATCCATCAACTTGCGTCACATGCTCATTTCCAACATGGCCGAGCTAATTCGTTGACATGACGATGACTCCTTTGCGGGCAGTTTCATTCGTATAATGTTGGTCGTCAGTCAGCGGTCTATTTAGGACGTTACTATTAATTCGGAACACGCAGATAAGGGACCACTTACAGACCAACAAAAACAGACTCGACACATGGGATTAGACAGGGGAAATAGGAAGTGACAAAGGTCCATTTCCGAATGGTGTGCCGACAAAGCCGCATTTAAATCGCTTGTTTTGCGACAAAACCGTTTAACTAGTTCTTAATAATGGAAATGGAAATATATAAGGATTTGTATGCATGAGTCGGTGGGATTCGTTCTAGTTGGTTTGTCCAAGGTTTTTTTAGTCCAACATTCTCTAAATGTGGTTTTTTGTAGCCAGGGATACTTTAAAGGGAATATATTTAAAAACCACGTGAAACGAATGGTACATGTCAATATACAGTGCGGGCCAAATTAAACTTTTTAACTAATAACTTTTTATTTGTTGCGCCTATTTTTTCATTTTTACAGAGTTAATAGGTAAATATGTTTTCTCTAGGTTTCTCAATTTGGTCGAACGGATTTAGTCAGGACCGGACTCACAAGACTTTTTCCAAAATGTTGCATTTAACTTCGTTGCAAAATAAATCAAATTTATATACAGTTAGGCTAATACGTTTAATTTAAATTAATTTACTGTTACGTTGTGTCAGCATCCAACTTAAAAATCATGGTAACCTTACATTTTTGATTTTCAAAGAACAATAAAAAAAGTTTCCTGGTAAAATCGAGAGAAATGGATGCTTTTTGAGGCGCATCATTTATCAAGAATATTCATAATTCCTGTATCCTTAAATTATTAACATATTCGCTCTTACTGAATCATTTCCCATAGTTTTTCTACAAGGAAAACGTATTAGCTCAATTGTAGCTAAATCCGATTTCTGTAAATAAAAATAGGGATAACAATTTTTAAAAAACTAACATCTTAGCCATAATATTTTTTGGGGCACTCTATATACATTAAAATATTTTTGGTACATGCACGTTTAAAAACCCAACAACTTTTATATTAAACTTTTTGTCATATTCCGTTAAACAATAGAAATATTGGACTTATCCGCACAATTAACCCATCTCGTTTATGGTATCTCAGTTTTTAGATAAAATGATTTAAAAATCGTAGTTGCGCCCCTGCTTTGAGCTTAGATGATAAGAAGAAAAAAATTAATATAATGTATACCTTTTTATCGGGGCGTTAAGCGGCTATAACCTTTTAAGTATGTCAGAAAAATATTTTTATATTTCAATAGTATTGAATTATATATCTTTTGTTATCCTTCAAGTATTTTCTTTAAAAAAAAAATAACCACGCTCGAGCATGTCAAAATGACGTTTTTTTATACAACTTTGTAGCCCTCCGCTTTCTTTACGTCAATCTCAAATTGTCATTAGTAGAATATACCCTCTTTAGCATGTAATTAACTTACCCAATCTTAATCTGACGCGCACGACAACTTCTGATGGAATATATTTTTGTTTTTTACGATCGCCCCTGTATACAAGGTATCCTCCGGTTAATTTTTCTGACGCGCTGTAGTAACTTCAAAAATCCCCTTTTGGCTCCCCTTCCAGAATAAACGTAGTAGCTTATTGTTCATCTTGCCCTCTGTCGACAGTGTGAAAAACTAAGGTTCGTAAAACCATAAAGTAACATACCTACGAATAAGAGAAACCATGGCATGCTAAAATTTTCGTACCGCTTTTGCGGCAGGCTTGTCATTTTTCCAGTTTACACTTTAAATGCGTCGGTCGAAGCCTCGCCTCGTGTAACATCAGCGGTGGGGAGACACGTAAGCTTAGTAAAATGACTAACTGGCGGTATTTCAACGAGAAACGAATAAAATTATATTGGGAGTTTTCGCATGACCTGTCCTTAAATCGGCTATTCCATGATAACTCTTATAATTTCCTTACTCTATACCATAGAGTAAGGAAATTATAGTAATACAAAGGTCTAATCTTACATAAGCCTCTCTAAAACTCCCCAGCTACGGAATATACAGTATGAGTTATTTAAGAATCAACTTAATAAAAAAACGTTTTTTTGTTTTTTTTTAAATAGTTGGACCCTTAATTGAGATGTTAAGTTGCACTTGGTCAGAAAATAAAACATTTACCTACGATCCAGTTTGAGGCTTGTACGGTAAAATTTAAAAAACACATAACGAAAGTATTTATTTTAGCAACATAAATTTTAAGCGCCATAAAACATACATATTTGGTATTAAGCTTAAATTATTACAAAAACTTTTAATATTAAAACTTTTTTAAATAAAAATAGTTTATAAGTGTATATATCTAAAAAGTAAGACATAATACCCTAAATCAAATTTTTACCAGATGATATTGGCCTCAAGAGGAACACTTTGGGAAAAAAAGGTTCATTTTAGAATTTGCGTAAAAAGTTAATTTTTTGCCAAGCCCCCCTTGGCACCTAATAAAAATACAGGTTTTAAAAGCGAATCCTCCGTAGGTATTTTTTTCGTAGATTTGATCAAATTTTATCGACAATTCTTTAATTTAGCAAAATAACTTTTATGAAAGATTTTCATATGCCGTTTATTAAAACAAAAGGCCAGATAATTTGCAAAATTTTCAATCTGACAATAAAACGTAAATAAAAATTCACAAAAAAAATACAGATTTAGCATTTGCTTTTAAAACTTTGGTCAAAAATGACATCCAACTCCCAGACGACTGACACAATTTAATATCTGATGATTGCAATTTACTTTTTGGACCATGAAGAAGGATTTATAAAGAATAACTTTTTTCGTAAAATTAATAATAAAAAAGATTTTCATATGACGCCAACTTACGTAGACACACTGTATATTCTTCGAGACGTTATTAAAATACAATTTAAAAAAACCTCCAAAACAAATTTAACCTTCATTCTGTGCCATCTTAAGCAATAAAAAACGTGCAATAGACAATACAGCATAATCCTTTTGGTGCAGCTTCGCAGCTGAGCACCGAACAAGGACTAGACGCCTGCCGTCCAGACGTCCCGACGCCCGGTCGGTCGGCTCTGATACACGAACAACCGGGATTTATCAATTTGCTTATATTCTTTATTAAAGGACTCGACGAGGAAATGGCCCAAGAATTACGTCGCACAACGAGATGAGGCCGGCCATCCATGTCAAGGAGAAAATAATTTGTTAGTTTATGGGTCTCCTCTTAATTTTACGATATTTCCTAGTTCATATTTTATATTACTCTCTTTTATATTATTATTATTATTGTATTTTACGTAGAGGATTGCTCTTATTGCCAATTTTATCCTTATTAACTTGAAGGATAAAAATTAATAGGGGAAAGTGACCAAATAACGTATGTCCTAAAAGTTTTGGCACAAAACTCATTGTCTTTAATTTTAACAAAAACAAAATAATATCAAGTTGCCTTTAAAAACAAAAGTTTATTTACTTTATTTACTGTCAGTTGAGATTTATTTATTTTGAAGTTTTCGCTTTACGATGTCGTATAAATTAGAAATAAGAAAAAGTATCTACAAGTTAGTTGGGCGAATACCCAAAGCTGAAATCTGTCGAATATTCCAGAATGAAAACATTTCACGCAGAACCATTTATAGAACAATAGCAGAGTGGGAGCAGGGAATACCATGTCTGGATCTCCCAAAAGTATAAGACCACGTGCATTTACCGCACAGAGGTTAGAGAGATTGGTGAGAAGAGCAAAAAACCAGATTGAAATGTCAACGAGGAGACTGGCTAGGCAATACAGATCTAACAATTTCAAACAGGGGTGTATCCTGACCTTTTGTGGAAAGAGTGAGGGAAGAAGCTTTGAATAGTCAGAGCTATATTCATAACTGCCTTTCCAAATTGCTTCAGTTTGTCCGCGAACATCATGCTAATGACGATATCATGTTTTGGCAACATGCCATTACTCAAGAGATACCCAAAACTGGCATCGACAACACCACATACCTTTTGTTCCCAAAAACGATAATCCTCCAAACTTGCCGCAGGCTCGCCCAATAGAGGTTTTTGGTCTGTACTGTCTAGAAAGGTTTATCATGGAGGCTGGGAAGCACAAGATGAGGAACAATTAAGACGTCGAACTTACGAGAAATTAAGAGAAATTGAACTGAATTCCGTCCAGGACCTTATGAGAGACCTTCAAAGAAATTTACGTCTGGTAGAGCAGAATGGGCCACTCCACATAATTCGATAGTATAGTTTAGTTAAGTATTGAGTTGTAATTTATGATAACTAGTTAGTGTTTAAATAAATTTCTTCATTAAAAAAAAACGATAAATATTGTGTGCCAAAACTTTTAGGACATACGTTATGAAATAGTATCTCTAATATGGAATACCGGCATTTCTCTTAAACGGAAACTCACACACGAAATTAGAGGGGTTTGTCTCTTTTTTTTTAAATGCCCATTTGCGAGTAGAAGTGCTAACATGCAACATGTTTTTTTTAAATCGCTTTCTCATAACTTTTTGGGGTTTTTAAAAAATACTACTATACTAGCCATCTTTAGCTTCATAACATAAGGCTAATGATATTAAAATCACATTTTTATTAATTAATTATTTGTAAAACCACCTAATTCCAGTTTTTATAAAAATGTTATTTTTGGTGCCATTTTTAGCCTTATTTTATGTCTAAAGATAGCAATGCAATTTTTATTAAAAATAGAGTTAGGTAGTTTTACAATTAAGGTGACGATTAGTATAAGGTTATTTAGTTGCCCAAATATTATTGGTACTGTGAAAACAGTTTTAAAGGTATAATTGAAGTAAAGTTTTTTAATCTAACTTTGACGGTTAATGGGCGCATTCAGGAGAACTCAGCCGATTTACCGCTTAGTTTTTCAAGTGTCAAATATGTCAAGTTAAGCCAATAGGATAGCTTTATTTTGACAGTTTTGACACGCCGCTTACTCAGCGGTAAAGCAGCTGAGTACTCCTGAATGTACCCAATATTTCCCTAACAAAGCGCGATAGAACTTTTTTTATATGAAGTACTAACATTATTTTGGCTCACTCTATCACCCCTATCATTTATGACCTCACCTTTCTGGACACCCTGTATATACCGTTAAAAATGCTACACATTAAAAAAAAATTAAACAGGAGTCACAAATACTTTTTAAAATAAACAAAAATTTAATTATTTCTATGGCAAAACCTAATACATATAAAAGAGTAAAGGCTCACCCAAACCAACGCGAATTATTCGCAGCGGATTCGCCACGAAAAATTCGCAGCGAAAGTCGGGGCGGAATTCGCTGGGACCTTCACATCAAAGCGAATTTAATCGCACTACATATTGTTGCTAAAACCGAAAATCAAATAATAGGTACTTCAAACTCAAAACATGTATTCATCATCGGATAAACAAGAAGCACTTGTGTTACTTGAACTGGAGGAAGGCAAAAAAATATTTTGATGGATTTTCAAAAAACAAATAATGGTAGAATGATTTAAATACAGTCTCATACCAAAATTAATTTTAAAAATAAATAAATTGGGGTTATGTTTATCACTTTTTAGCATGTGCATTTCGATTTTCACATAAGAAATACAATAAGAGTTAAGTTTCTCTGATATTCAAGGTTACTTCTTATTTTTATTTTAATGATATTTGTCTGTAGAAATGTCTTGCAATGATTGAGTATATTATTGATTAAACTTATGTTAGTTTAATCTTATTTTATGTTATTTCTCTGTATAAACCCTACTTTAAATACAACAAAATAGTAATATTTACCATTTTCGCCTATTTCTTCTCCTATTTTACGGCAAATCTTATCCTTTTTCCTAATAATTTTTATAATTTTCATGGGAAAGATCATACAGTATCGGGTTTTTGTCTAACCAGATAATTTTTAAAATTTTAGGTTATTTGCTTTTTTATATAAGAACACAGCGTAATGACTGCGAATCCCGAAAAAAACGCTGCCGAGAGTGAACTAAGAATATGCGCAAAAAGTACGCAGAGAATTCGCATTCTAAACGAAAAAATCGCGCGAGTCTGAACTTGCATATTTACCGCAGTGCAAACAATATGATGCGAATCGCAAGCGGGGCAAAATTTCGCAGATGCTGCGATTTTTTCGCGTTGGTTTGGAGGCACCTTTAATATGCGGCGTTTTTGAAAAAGGTAAAGTAATAAAATATAGATGGATTTAACAATATGATTAATAAATTTTTCCGGTGTCCTATTTTTTTAAAGCACGAATTAACCATTTAAATAGGTCTAACCCTGCTGCATAATGCAAAAACATCGACCGCTCCCAATGGCATTAACCGATCACCAAAAGCCATCAGGCAACATTTAAAAAGAGTATTGGCCTGTCGCCATTCTTTCTCATTTGGTTGTGCAAACACGTTTCTTTAAAACTGGTCCTATTCTTCATGTTACTTTTATTATTTTCTTTTCGTATCGATATTGGGCTTTTAAAAAGTCATGTTGCGAATTTAAGGAACCGGTCGAGGCCGTGCGCGGGAACCACGCACAAAGCGAAAGATTTACCGTGACCATCTAGTTAAGATGCATTAACAAGTCTGTGACTTAAATCCGTATAAAAAGACAATATTTATTTGGCTAATTTTTAACATTACTCTTAGTTTTTTTTACTTTATCTTGTATGATGAAACCTACCGGCACACTTTTTATATTTATAATGTAAATAGGCAGTGTTTCTTTGAAGGAGGTAGACAATCTTACACAGAAAAAAAAGATATCTTAAAATAAAAGCCTTAGATTTAATTTGAGATGTGACTTTCATATGTGTTAAAGAAATAGGATCTCAAACAAAAAAAATATGTTTTCAGCTTTGCGTACTAAATTCAAAAAAGGCACTTTTGTAATAAAAATAACCTTATTTTATTTAGTGACCCCAATGGGTCTACATTAAAGAACGATGTATTTCGTTAAAAACATCGAGCGCTTTCCCACTGAGAGATTCTTTCTTTAAGACAAGATAGTAAATACCACAGACTGAAATAAAATTTAATTCAATTAAGATAATTATATTAAATAAACAACTAGTTCTCTTTTTGATAGTTAAGAGAGGAATTCCTGCTTATCATGTTATTCACCGAGACCTCTCTTCTCCATCGATGATGCGTTTTGCCGAACCTCATAGGAAACTGGCTGTCCCGGGTCCAAGTTGAATAATACGAATAAGAAGTGTATCTTATAAAAAAATCTTTTGTTGTTCGACGGTAGGATATAATCGTACCGTTGATACCGTACTAAAAAGCATAATTCAGTAAATACTTATATTAAAGAAATAGGTTCTTTGACATAAGGGTTAATGATTTTGGTATAGGTTCTTAAAATAGGAACCTATTATTTTAAAGAAAATTCATTAATATTTTGATAGAAACATTTAATATTTCTTTTGTTTAAAATCTTAAAACTTATATTTAAGATATTAAAGAGCTTAAATCATAAATCTTTAGGTTCTTATTTTATGATTCTGATATTCTTAAAATAATACTAAGGATATTTTAATTTAAAGAATTTCTTTTACATTAAAGATATAAATTAAAGTATTTTTCTCCCAGTTTAAGAACCACTATTATTTTAAAGTAAGAAATAAATCTTGGTTTAAAAGCACAATTATTCAAAAAGAATGCATATTTTTAAAACCTTGTATTTGCTTAAAACAAGTTTTAGTTATCACTTGAAAACGATTGGAGATAGATTCCATCCAAAACGTCGTGTAGGTATCAGTGAACAAATAAAGACAATGGAAGTTCAAGAAAGTAGTATCATGGTAGGTAAGCAATGTTAATTAAAATCCGTAAATTAATATAAAAGTCATGATTAGACCTAACTTCACCGTGTGAGTATCCAAAGCGAAGTAAGAAGTTCGAAGCCTATCCAAGGAGCTGCAAGTGGAGGAATTTAAGAATTAAACTGGAAAATTCCTTAAAGCAGAAGCCGTGAAAGTACTTGAATTGAAAATGGCAATGGCGACGATGTGCAAGAAAATCAAGACTTTCTAATGGAGACAAAGAGTGGATGCCATTCCCAAGATGTGAGACACAATTTCACAGTGTGGGGATTTTGGGATACATACAAAATGTACAAAATGCGTGTTAAAGGTCAACCTTATGTTTCGCCTTAAAAAAAACGAGTTTTTTTAAAGCGGCTATAGTTCTACAAAAAAAAAAACAAAAACCTAATAAACGGTAAAAAACTTATACCTTTTACCCACATAAAAATAAAATGTTAAGACCAACTAAAAACGAAAAAAGCACCACTCTTTTAGCACGAGTCACACGAAAAGGTCAGAGATATAAATAAATAAAACTCTTTTTTAAGTTTTGCTATATGCATAATATAAATTTTAAATCAAAAGCAAGTTCTAAGTAGGTTAACTTAACCGTGAATCATGAATAAATAATTTAAAAGCTTATCTGCAACACTAATTTAAATTTTGTGACATTCTGAGTTGAAAATGGGACTTTCTGCAAATGGTTAGCTGTTTCAGTGGTCTGGGGCCGCATAGATATAATGTTTAATTTGTTTGGAAAGAAAACATTCAATAAATAATTATAGTTATTTATTAGATAAGTGAGTTATATTACATATAAGTCACGCAAGAAAAGTTTAAGGTAATTTTCTTAAGTGACTTATATGTAATAACTCACGTGTCTAATACAAAATTTTATCCAACACTTTCGTATAAATCGTTTTTAATATCAAAAATAATTTGAAAACGTCATCCATTATTTGTTACTTGTCATTGTCAACACCAGCAACAAAATTTTGTATTTTTGGAAAGCAAGCTTGTTTGGTTGTAATGCATTTTGTTGGTAACTACGGGTTAGTTTAGTAAACAACTTTGTAGACAAACATAAAAATGCTTTGCGAAATGGAAAATTGTGAAGTTCCTGCGGAAATTTTGGAAGAAGCTGCGGTAGCGACATGCAGTTTAATTCCAGAGAAGTCAAAACTAACGTACAATAAAGAATTTGAAGATTTTGAAGCATGGAGGAAAAGGCGAGGAGTTGGTACTATAAATGAAGATGTTATTATGGCTTACTTTCTGTTTTTATCGAAAAAAGTTGCTCCCTCATCAATGTGGACCAAGTATTCAATGATAAAAACGACCTTAAAAGTATATAAGAACGTGGATATAGGGAGGTATGGAAAAGTTGTCGCTTATTTGAAGAGCAATTCAAGAAATTTCAAACCGAAAAAGGCAAAAATTCTGGAGAGGCAATACATCGAAAAATTTTTGGCTGAGGCACCTGACGACGAGCACTTAATGTCAAAGGTATGAATTTACTTTAGTTTCTGGTATTAAATATTTATCTGTTCGGATTTTTATAGGTTGCATTGATATTGGGAATCGCTGGTGCATGCCGTTGTGACGAACTAACTCGCTTAAGTATTGAAGATATAGTAGATAAAGGCCAGTACATATATGTTTCTATACCTGATACCAAGACGAACAAATCGAGAAGCTTTACAATTTTAAAAGAAGGATTTTTGGTAAATGTGCTTGAATTATTTAGAAAATATGTGTCCCTAAGGCCAGAGAACACGCCTCACAAAAGATTTTTTGTCAACTTTCAAAAGGCAAATGCACTAGGCAATGCGTGGGAATAAATAAAATTTCGAAAATTCCGAGAGTAGTTGCTCATTATTTGCAACTACCTGATGAAATCTTATATAGTGGTCATAGCATGCGGCGTTCTTCAGCGACACTTCTAGTCAACGCTGGGGCCGATATCACCAACCTTAAACGCCATGGCGGGTGGAAGTCTTCTACCGTGGCAGAAGGATATTTAGAAGATTGCATCTCTAACAAGTTTGAGATTGCAAGACGAATACAGGGTGAAGAGCGCACCAAGGCAAGTACTAGTGCTGAAAGACTTCCTGAAGAACACTCCGCACAATGTAACGTTGTCCAAGATAAATCTAATATAACAATTACTGTTAATATAAACACGAATAAATTGTAGTATAATATATTAGTTGTTTTATGTTATTTTTTTAATTGTGAAATGTTGGAAGTAATAAAGAATTAGTATAAGTCACTAGTGAGCTAAAGTCTATAATTCACTAGTGAGCTAAAGGGTACTTTAGCTCACTAGTGACTTATAGTACACTTTATATCCTCAAAATCTGATCAATTATGTAGATATTATATGTAAGTGTTGGATAAACTAATTTAATAAATAAGCATTTCATTACAAAGGGTGGCGGCGACTTTAGGGACAGTTGACAATTCAAATCGCTTGAAAAAAGGATTGACTTATGGCGTTTAATCCAATCCTGTACTCAATCTGAAACGTGTAATTATATCGAAATATTTTATCGGATTAGGTTTTATCCGATCGGTTGAATCGGATTCAGTATAACGATGTACCCTTAGTCTATGTTAAATATATATTAATATTACAGTATTGCTTTCTTACTAGCAGAGCATGGTTCCTTAATTAATTATTAATTAAAATACAACCACTTTAGTGCAATAAGACTGAAACGATTTTTGTTCTGAAATCCCTATCTTTCAACGCAATGTTCATCGGTCCCGTTTTGTTGCTCCTTTACTTGCCTATGAATATTTTAAATTAGCTGGACCCCGTATATCTAAAGGCTTTCCCACACAAACATGCTTGCCACCTCGCGCTTCCAACCAAAAATAAATACCGCTTTGTCTAACGAAACAATTTATTTAGGACCATCACCGCCGTATTAAAATTACTTTTCCAATTTCCTCTTCTCCTTAATAACTTTATGTTCTCCAGTAATTTAAGGCGGGTATACATTATGACTTTAAGTGCTTAACATCGTAAATCAAGTGCGCTAATTATTGTAAACGAGGCGAGAGCGTAGGAGCCAAATTTTTCAGTGGGAGAGAACTTTATAAACCTAATATGGTGATTTATGTTGCACTTGTTTAGCTGCTGCATCGTCCGCATGTCGTGACAAAGGGACTTTAATTTCGAAGCTGTCTTAGCTGCCGAGGTGTTGTCCCATTAATATAAATTTGTTTATTGTTAGTTGGGAAATTTGCGTCGTTAAGGGCTTTAACGTTATTAATAGGGACCGTAAAACATGGGACGGAATGCAAGTGTTAGTAAACTGTAGTTGAAGTTTGTTAGGGATTCGGTCTTTGCAAATTTATTTATTTATTTATTACATACTGGCAGATAGTTTTAAATTGTGGCATTCATGGGCGCCCGCCGGCAGGATGACTTCTAGGAGCTGCAAAACGCTAAAAATTTTCGAGTGGAAAGTTGAAGAGCAAAAAAAGTTTTCTTGGCATTTGCACCCCCTGCCGGCGCCCATGGTGGCATTCCTTGTTTCCATCTAAATTAAAAATCTACATGAACCGACGTCTACGTCTACCTACATTAAGTATAAATATGTAAACAGAGTGTTTTCTAATTGCGGTAAACAAATTTAGGGACGTATTTCTGAGCTAATTCTATTAAAAAAAATGTTTTTATAAACATAGGTCCATTGTTTCCAAGACTGAGTACAACAAATGGGAATTGGAAGTGAACTTATCCATAACAGAGTACATGTGTATAGTAAGAACATTTTAAAAGCGCAAATTCGGTACCGTTTGAAAATAATAAAAAAAACATAAAAAGGCCGCCTGCAATCGGACTATTTTATACTCGATTTTATACAAGGGCGCCGCTATCGTTTACAGCGACGCGCCGATACACTGTGGGATAGAAATCCATTATTTTGGCCAAAAAGCAACTTTGAAATTTTAATGGCTCATGCTGTGTATTTCAAAGTAGATACTCCAAACTACATGTACGCAAAATTATAAAAGGATATGAAGACTTCTATTGGGGTAATAGGAAACTTGAAAATGTATTTTAAGTAAACATAAATATACAACATTTAATCTACTTAGTTTATTATTAGCCTTTTTTACTAAAAAAGTAAAAGAGTTTAAATAATAAGAGCTATTGTTGTGTTTCCGATGCAGTCTCGCGAAGTCTCGCTACTTTTGTCAAAGATTTTTTACCTTTTTCTTTATCAGTTTTAATACTTACAATTGCCCTCCTACTTTTTGCTACTTCTGAGTGTAAGTACAGATACAAGATTTTTTATAATTTACAAGGTTTTTCATTTTAAAATTGAATATGTTTTGTCCTACACTGTATATCCTAAAAGATAAAAGCATTCTGATGAAAGATATGGATTCTACAGAATCTACCCAACAAAACAGTGTTTTTCATTTATTTTATACGTTAAAAAATAAAAAAGTTGGGAAGATGTATCTCTATTACGCTTCTAAGAATAATTTAAAATTATTTTTCAGATTTGGATGGTCATATTTCCAAAATTAATTGAGATAGACACATCAAATGTAGTATTTTTAAAGCATTTCAAAAGATTTTTGGTGGTGATATACACTACTCAAAAAAATTATCGCATATGCTCGATTTCTTTCATAAGCTTTAATACAAAAATGCTTTGATTTAAATGGCCAAATCTCTTTTAATAATTAAGTTATTAAGACAGTTAAAAAAGAAAATGTTAAGAAAACGTGAAGCTATATATTTATATTAACCGTTGTTTTTTACTGTTAGCAATAAATCCTACGGGGTGATAAAAAAATTGACAAAATGAATAATTTTTCATCGCCCTATATAATGTGCTGTTAAAAGGGAGAAATCTCATTTGTTAATAATTTATACCCTTACCCATTTCTGATATTTTATAATGACAAATTTGACTACTCCCTTTCAACAGCACATCATACAGGGCGATTCAAAATTAATCGAGCATATGCGATAATTCTTTTAAGTAGTGTAATATTCAGGGTATTCCATTTAAAAAAATCATACCTATTGTCGTACCCTGTATATCATATGAGATAATAATCATCGGATTACTTATTAGAATACTACCGAATTAACCAAACAAGCAACAAGCTGACATTTTAGTTTATTTTGTACAATAAAAAATAATAATGTTAAGGGGGTGTAAATTTATAATAACATATAATAAGCTTTAGGTTTCCAAAAAGCATTTGTAATAATTTATATTTTTCCAGTAAAAAGCACCTCATTTTAAGTTAGATTGGTAAGTTTCAGAATTTTGACCAAAAAATTAACTTCTATCCCATAGTGCGATGACCAGCTGCATCAACCGGCATATCATAAAAGAAATATAGCAAAGGCGGCCGCGAAGACAAGCATGCCCATTTATTTGCTTTAAACTTTTTGGTGATTTTTTTTCTTTTCAAAGTGCACCGAATTTAGATTTTTAAACTGTTCCTTCTATACAAAGTACAACAAAATCTCACACTCGAAGACGGCATATACAGGGTGATTCAAAAATCGATCACAAAACTTAAGGGGATGATTCTACTTGACAAAATAAGGGTAGAGCTTCATATATTTTTTTTTTTTTCAAAATATCATTCGTTTTCGAGTTACAAGCCGTCAAAGTTCAATTTTTATTTTGTTTTTTTCGCCATATTGCATTTATTTTTTAACCAATCCAGTTAATATTTGGCACACAAATCGAGCTTTTCAGATTCTAAAATTTTAAGACAAAAGTTTATTTTTAAAATACCACCAGAGGGAACTTTTTCTTTTAATCTTTGGACAATCCACGAAGGCTGAAAACCTAAATACTAACGTACCGTGGGTGTCTTAAGCAGGGTAAGAGGAAGTTTGTTAACACGGGACTTAAAAACTTAAAGATTTGGGGGGAAGGAAAGACCTCCGCTGGCAGTAGGTTCCACAGTCTAGAAACTCTAGGGATAAAAGAATAAACGAAATGGGAAGTTCGGGGCCTGTCCAATTGGACCGTATAGGGATGCATACGTGCGGCACCACGAGTTTCTCTGTTGGGAGCTGCAAGAGGAGGGACTATACTGGATAATTCGTCGGAGCAGAAGCCGTAAAAGTATCTATAGAAGAGCGATAGATCTCCCACAGCTCGACGATGGGCAAGAGAAGGAAGTCTTTGAGTAAGTAAAGGATCATTAATAAGACGAACAGCCCTTCTTTGAATGGCATCAAGAATGCTGAGGGTTGTAGGGGATGCCATTCCCCAGACATGAGAACAATATTCCAGAGAGAGTCGAATTTGGGACACATACAAAGTGTATAAATTGGAAGGAGAAAAATACTTTTGGCTCGGAAAAGAAATCCAAGCTTTTTTGACGCCGCGGTGGCTATAGATACAATGTGTTTATGCCAATTAAGGTTATTTTCAAATGTGACGCCCACAAGGTTAAACGTGTCCCCGCTCTGCAAAACCTGGCCACTCATAAGCAAAGGGTGAGTGTTGATGATAATTTTTTTCGCGACAAGGAACATAATTGTGTTTTGGATGCATTAAATTGAACGAGATTTTTGGCGCCCCAATCCAATATCAAATTGAGATCCTGTGAAAGAGATATCTGCATCGCCCTGCGTTTACCTTCCAAGTCGGGTTGAGAGATTGGCTTGGGAACCTGAAAAGTGGAGTGAAGGGTACTATCGTCAGCATAACTATGAATGGGATTGGTTGTGGAAGAAAGAAGGTTAGGAACCCTGAGGCAGTCCAGCATTAATTTCGTGAAAGCTTGAAGAGTGGCCATCAACAATGACTGATATACGTCAATTAGAAAGATGTCATGTAAAATTTGATGTTTTTCTAAATACCTAAGAATTGGCGAGTCAATGGATTACTCCATTACTTTACAAAGCATTGAGAGGAGTGAAATGGGTCTATAGTTGGATGGAAGAGATTTAGATCCTTTCTTGGGAATAGGCTGGACACGTGCAGCTCTCCAGCTGTCAGGAAAAATACCCGTGTCATAAGAAATTCGAAAGAGCCTGGTTAAAATAGGTGCAACTTCAGGAGCACACTTTACCTAAAACATACAAACGTAAAGTTGAAGATTATTTCTGTCTTAAATATTTAACTGTTTTTAGACTGCAGTACAAATTCACCCAATATGAGCCAACAGGATCACAAATTTATTTTGATTATATAATAGCAACAGTACAATAAAATTGGTCGGACTGAATGATCGAACGACGGCCAAAGGTGATCTTGAGCAAATTGCAGCGGCTGCATTAAAGCAGTGGCACTAAATCTCTTTACCAAAAGGTCATTTGGTCGAGAGAAATTCCAAGGTATAGAGAGATAAAATGGGATCGGACATAACCTTAAGAGGCAAGCAGCAAGTGATGAGGTATTTTTTTCCAAAGGTTGTGTAAGTAATCTACGAGGTTTGGCTAAAAATGTATTTTTTGCTTAAGAGTAAAGTAGTTAGTTATTGCTATAGCAGCTTAGATAGGTACCTACTATTTGTAATTTACTAAAGCTTGACAACATTATTATGGTTTAAGAAAGAAATTAGGTTTTTAAAATATTTTTTGACATTTAAAAAAAAACTAAATAAAGAGCATTTTAAAAATATTGTGTTAAAATTTGAAAGAAATTGGAGCAAAATTAATGAAGATAGAGCGGTCTAAGTATCCTCTTTATCCATTACTCTTATGAACGTTTCACTCTAAATTTTATAGTACCCACAATTTTAAAGCGCTTTTCCCACAACTCACTTTTTGTAAGTCGGCGACCTTCATAACTTTAAAACACAAATCCCGTAGAAATTTTTACCAATCTTCTTAAAGTTTTAGGGTAACGCTTAAGAGTTCTATTTTAATTTGACAATATGTATTTCTATATATGTTTTTAACAAATAGGCCGATTTTTTTAATGCGTTTTTCACTCTAAAGTGCTTTCAAAAAGAAAAAAATTAAAATTAAAAAAAACCCTTCCAGCGTTCTCTAAAGAAAACGATTATCTAGCAATCTAACAAACAAACCTATTTTTTGTTATTTTACATAATCCAACAAATATGATAGCCAGCGTAAAGGGGGTTTACACGATGCCAGTGGCTTGAACAAGTTACTAAAAGCACTGGATTTTAGTAAAGATGGGTCCATATTTAATTCATTCTGAAAGCGATGACGCCAAGTACACAAAAAATGATAAAGTAAACAAACCTTTTCGAATGAACATAGCCTCGGACAGAGCCTAATTACATATTTTTAGATAAATAATAAAAAATACATTGTTAAAACACGTACCACCTACTAACAAAACATTCTCTTATTTCGCTTCTGTCCTACTATAAAACCGGTGGCACGTGGCGTGGTACTAGAAACTCGTCGGATTAAATATTTTTTGCTGCAATAAATCATTGTTCACAAAGGAGTTTCTTTACTTTACCATTTTTTGTGTACTTGGCGGTATCGTTTTCAGAATAAATTAAATGTGGACCCATCTTTACTTGCTTTGTGTAAACCTATATTCCAATACTAAAGTCTAGTACTGGTAAGCATTTCTATTTACTGGAGCAAGTGGTTACCCCCACTCCCACCAGCCTCCTAACTAAACCTGTGTAGAACGAACGAGATAGCGAAAACTAAAAAATCGCAAAGCTCTCGAGCGGGAGCAAATGAAAGATACATATAAACCAAACATAAAGTGGTTTTCAGTTATGCAAATGTTTTTTAAAGCAATTATTAAGAGAAGGGCGACAATAAGTTATTTGATAAGTAAGAACCTACTATATATTTTTTATTATATATTAGTAATTAGTAATAACTAAGAAAACTTTAAAATCGATTTAATGCGAGTTAACGAACAACGGCCTTCAGGTAATTGGTATTTAAACATAATTTCAGCTCTTTTAAAATTATTTTTCTTGTGTTGGAATAATGAAAAAATTTGTCAGTCCCATCAGTTTTATCCGTCTTTGGTCGAAAGACATTTCTGTTCAGTCTTACGTCTGGCGATCTGACACACGCGGTGCAATATTGCATAGCACATTGCATGCACAAATACATTTATTTTATTTTATGGTGAACTGACCCGACCGGTGCAACAAAATTGATGAGCCTGCATCGTTTTGCGCTTTATCGAAGTTCGTATAGAGCCAGCAAATATATAGAGAGAAAAATTAAGTATGATATCTTAAAAATGTAGGCAATATAATTTTTATTCTGATCTAAATCGACTAGAAAATTACACATATTTAGTTTGTAAAGAGAGCATTTTTTTAAACTATTTAATTTTCTTTTTGCACTAAGAAGAAAAATGTTAACTGGCTATTATTTATTATATTGGGGGTGATGACCCAGGCCACCTTTCAATTATTTCTCCCCCCTCCCAAAAAAGTAACAAATGGGTTCTTTTTGAAGATTGCATTTGTCTCCGTGATGGCTCCCATTTCGTGGCGAATATTTTGTTTTAATTGCACCAGGGAGGTAAGTTTATTAAAATAGACTTTAGATTTAAGGAAAACCCACAGAAAAAAGTCCATAGAAGTCAAATCAGCTCGGCGTGAGGCGAATTTATGTCACCTCTTATCTTATGAATTCTAGGCAACAAAATCTCATCTTAAATCCTCTTTGAATTCACTGTACAAGTAAGTTCGTCCCCTTTTATCTGCAAAAAGTACGGGCAAATTATTCCTCGCGATGACATCGCCACCCATACGGTCGTCCGGATTTTAGTTTATCTAGTGTTGAACCGGTCTTCTTAAACTTGCTCATCTAATTTCGAATGGGAGAAATGCTTGATGATCATTTAAGTGGCGAAAACCTCGATCTAACGTCCCAGAATTGCCGTTCTTGTAAATTTTGCGTAAACAAAACTTCCTCTCTCTCTGCTTCTGTAAAACGCTTCATAGCAACTAAATTTCCAAGAGCCAGGCTACCGATTGACATACCCCCGCGCTCCTTGAATGCGTTGCGTTCACACAGAAATCTAAACAGTTGAGACACCCTGTATAAAAAACTTAACATTATTTATTTATTGTTACCTAACTTTTAAATAAACAAATGCAAACTTTAATTGCTTCTCCGTAGTAAAATAGATTTTAATTTTCAATTACGTGCTTTATACAGACAGGTCCACGCTATTAGAAACATGCACTGGGAACTGATGAATTTACTACTGTCAGCTAAGTAGTGTAGCAATACTTACCACGTATTTGCAATAAAGGTCGTAAGGTATAAAACTCGCAAAAACGATGGGATACAATTGTAGAATGTTTTTAATTACAAACTGATCTCGTTCGGTTAATCATCCGGATACGTTTATCAATCGAACCGGACAATAGAAAATTCATCAATTCCCAGTGTATGTTTCTAGTAGCGTGGACCTGTCTGTATATTCTACTTTAATATTTAAAAAAAAATCACATACTTAAATACATTTTTGTTCCTCGTAGATGACTGACATATTTTAATACCCGACGATTGTATTTTAGGTTTTGGACCACGCAGAACTTTTTATAACGAATACATTTATAAGAAAAAAGTTTTCTATATGGCGCCAACTTACGTAGACACACCTGTATTAGAGCAAATCAAGAAAATCCTTGCAAGCCAGTGTATTTAGATGAAATTTGGGCTTAAGGTAAAAACCTCGGAAAAAACTGATGAAAGAGTTTGGCAAGTTGAGTTTTAATTAACGCAGTGAAAGAAGACAGGAAACGGGTTACGATTTGTCATTGTTTATGAGAAAAATGAAAAGGCTTTATTTTTGTATTTAATAAAAAACAAGATCTGTACACAACAATTTTGTTTTTGTCGACTCTAAATAGAATTATTTGATATATACTAAGTGACATAGAAATCCGAACACCCAGTTTAAATGGTTTTATTTTAATGAAATTTAGTGAATTTATTTATCTTACTGTAAATAACAATTGATAAAATTTTCAGCCTTATCAGTTCGACATTCCGGTTTTTATACTGTTTTTTTAAATTCACTAACGATCTAAAACTAAATATTGCAGCCGCAGTAAAGATCCAAATTTGGCGGATTTTGGTTGTTGACATTCTTTACGATTGGTTACGATGCCTAGAGTACGAAGACCTGTACGATTTCGTCAACCTAGTGAGTTTGATAGGGGCCGTATAGTGGGACTTCGGGAAGCTGGACTTTCTTTTCGGGAAATTGCAATTAGAGTGCAAAGTGTAGACACTGTGGTTAGGTGTTGTCAGGCATGGCTTCAAGAAGGCCGTACGCAAAGAGCAAGGGGCACTGGACGCCGCCGTAGAACAACAGACCGTGGAGATCGCCGCCTAAGATTATTGGATTTAAGGGACCGTTTCTCCACTACCAGGTCCATTGCAAATGAATGGTTTGCAGAACACGGAAGACCTATTGGCATGCGAAGTGTTTACCGACGAATGAGAAGTTTTCGCCTGTTTTCATACCGGCCACACTGAGTCCTCCCTTTAACTCGAGAACACCGACGTAATCGCCTTGAGTGGTGCAGACAACGGTCACTCTGGGATCAGGAATAGAACAGTATTGTCTTTAGTGACGAGTCTCGATTTTGTTTGGGCATGCACGATGGTCGAGCCAGGGTTAGAAGGCGACGTGGTGAAAGGAGGAATCCACAGTTTTTTGTTGACAGACATGTTCATCACACTGTTGGAGTTATGGTTTGGGGTGATATAGCTTATGGCTCCAGGTCACCTTTAATCTTCATCAGAGGTAACATGAACGCGCAGCGTTATATCCAAGAAGTTCTAGAACCCCATCTTTTACCCTATCTTGACACTCTGGCAAATCCAACTTTCCAACAAGATAATGCCCGACCACATGTTGCAAGAGTCACAATAGACTTCTTTCAACATAATGATGTCACATTGTTACCATGGCCACCAAGATCTCCCGACTTATCCCCAATTGAGCACGTGTGGGATATGATGGGTAGGAGATTGCTCAATTTGCAATTTGCAACGTCCTCGTCAGACTCTAGAAGCACTTCGAGAGGAGTTGGTGGTTGCCTGGAGTGAGATACCACAGGAGGACATTGACCACCTGATCAGAAGCATGCCTAGGCGCGTTGGAGAATGCGTAACACATCGGGGTGCATCCACACATTATTAAAGGTAAAAGGGCTTTAAACCAATGCAATCATTTTGAAATTTTTATCATTTACTTATTATGCTTCATCAAGTACTTATACAAAATTTTATTAAAATAAAACCATTTAAACTGGGTGTTCGGATTTCTATTTCACTTAGTATATTTTGTTTGTCTGTGATACACTTGCAATAAATACAGGGTGGCCAATTGTCCAAGAAAGGCGTGTTGTTTAACGAAATATGACAAAAGTTTTTTTAAATAAAAGTTGAAGGGTTTTTAAACGTGCATGTAACAAAAATATTTTGATGTATACTCAGTGTCCCAAAAAAAAATTGTGGCTAAGAAGTTAGATTTTTTTAAATTATAACCCTTATTTTTGTTTACAGAATCGGATTCCGCATTAAATTTTGATATGGTACATTAATTTATTTTGACACTCGTGGCGCTGTTGCCACGCTATTTATAATTTACTAAAACTTTCGTAAAAAACATGTTATCCGAAAATTAGGTGTGAGGTCAATAAATGCTTTATTTCTAAAAACAACCCTTGCTAATAATTTTTTTAAGGGGAAAAGGTAAAATTAAGAAAATTGATGAAATGAAATAATGAGTGTTCCATTTAAAATACCAAAGTTCTTATTTATTAAAAAAATATTTGTCATGAATTTTTCAAAAACTTTAAATATCTAAAAAGCTTTATATTTTTGGTATAGGGATCGCTAAAGAAACTTACCTTTTTCATTTTTATAATCTAAAAATGGCCTAATATACAGGGTGTTCCATTTAAAACATTTTAGATTTAGAATTTTATTTTAAATATTGAGATATTGGTCATATGGTTAAACCCTCTTTAACATCTAGTGAATTTCCTAATAAGAATTAATTTTTTGGTCTTTAGTGTGTTAAAACATCTAGCTAGGTATTATTAATAACTAATCGGGTACCTAGTTAATGTGTTTTTACGAAAGTTTTAGTAAATTATAAATAGCGTGGCAACACTGCCACGAGTGTCAAAATAAAATAACGTAGGTACCTACCATATGCAAAATTTTATGCTGAATACGATTCTGTAAACAAAAAATGGCGTTACAATTTAAAAAAACAACTTCCAAGCCATACCTTTGTTTTGAAGCACTCTGGATGTACATTAAAATATTTTTGGGGTATTCACGTTTAAAAACCCTACAACTTTTATATAAAACTTTTGTTATATCTCTGTAAATTACAGAACTATTGGACAATTGGGCCACCCTGTACGTATTTATCTGTCACAAATTAAGTAAATACATTATATAAACTTTCTATTTATTTTAAGATCTGCTTTAAAAAAAAATATACTATGGATCCAAAGAGTTAAAAAATTGGTAATTTTCTAGATATACGGGGGTTTTTGGGGCGCTGATCACGAATCTGCAAGATTTTTTGAGATATTCATCATCAAAGTTCAAAGTTGAACTAAGCTTATTTTCACTATATTCCTCCTTCTTTTTGCACACAATTCTTGATATAAAGCTAAAGTGTCACAAAATATTTAATTTTCACCTTTTAAAACCCTGTTTTTCTACGTTTTTACATTATTTTTGCGTTAAATTGCGTGGCTTTTCTTTGATAATGCGGCAACCATACATACACATAGGGCTTCATGGCACACTGGGATTAAAATGATTCAGAGTATAGCTATGCAATTTAATGCAAAAATAATGTAAACTACGCATAAATAACGGGGTTTTAAAGGTGAAAATCAAATATTGTGTGCCACTTTAGCTTTAAATCAAGAATTGTGTGCAAAGAAGAGGAATATTGTAAAAATAGGATTAGTTGAAATTTCAAGTCTGATGATGAATATCTCAAAAGCGAAACGTTTCCGCCAAAAAATTCTTTCAGATTCGTGATCAGCGCCCCAAAAACCCTCGTATACCAAATTTCGTCAAAATCGGAGTTGCCGCAGGTCTCTAGAAAATTACCAAAATTTGTACTATACACATTATTTCTGCTTATTA
>JACEGR010007082.1:0-53337 GCA_014170235.1 Listronotus bonariensis
CTTAGGTTTAATTAGGGATTAAAAAAAACATTTAACTAGTTGTTTGAGTACACGAAGAAAGAGAGGAAGGAATTTGATCTATAGGCTTTTTTCTCTGGCGCTTTAGATCGAACGGTCAAGCGGCAAGGCTGCCTCTATCAAGTACGTGCTCAAAGGTAAAAGGGAGATTTTTAATTTGATCTACTTACCTGACAACACTGTGCCAGTCAGTGAAAGTTGTTTTTTGTGGTTATGTCTATTTTTGTTTATGTTTTTTCGTAAATTTTAATAAATATAAAATAAGATGATTTTCGCTAATTTGGGTTCTACCGTTTAAGGTAAATAATAAGTTTTTTTACTGTCACTACAATAAATATGTCACTTGCAAAACCAATAGCAGTTTTTAGAATGACATCATAATATGTATCACACCAGTGTTGTAAAGTATTTTGCAACACTAGTGCTGTAAAGTACTTTGCAACACTAGTGTGATATTACGCATTTTCTATGCATGAAATCTGTGTGCTATTTGCTATTTTCACAAGTGGTGGTAGGAAAAGTATAATATAAAATTGAAAGAATCGACGCCCGGTAATTGCCTGACATGCGCACATGAAGACATGCGCAATAAACAAGACCTTATCAAAACTAAACATAGGGAACAAATTGCGTTTGCCAAGGTCAAGGTTGGGGTAAAGTTTACCCCAATTTTGTCGAATCTGAAAGCGCCCCAGGCTGTTAATTGAAATTACATTAAAAAAACATGAAATATGTTTTAAATGAGGACCTTTAAAATATTAAATGATGAAAGCTACTATGTAGGTGATTTTCGATATAAAAATATTGTAAAACAATATGATAAACCGCAGTGATGAAAAGTATAAATATATCATTCTAGTGTTGCAAAGTTAATAATTGTTTTTTAATTTTTTCTGTAAAGACAAATATTAGTATTTTATGTAACAAGTGCATAAAGTGATACTTTTTTTTAATATGGGAAGTTTGACAGCACGAGCCGTTAGGCGAGAGCGGCAATCCCATGAGTAAAAAAAGACACTTTATGGATGTGTTACACACTATATTTTTCCACGACCGTATAAAAATTTCCCAAAATACCAATTTATACATGTTTTATTTATCTTAACTTAATAATTTTAATTTTTGCAGCCATTATATTGCAACAAAAATCATAGCCTTCTTATTTTTTAAGAGACAATTATTCCCTTCATAACTATGGATTTATTTAATCTTAGAAAATGGTATGTACTTAATTTTTGTAGATATTACACTAAAACAGTATAAATTCTTTTAATCTTTAGTCACCCAAATTCATTATTACACTTAATTTTCAATAATTTATATTAAATTTATTTGCAAACTGTCAAATTTTTAAACTAGTGACTCAGGAACTAAAAGGAATAATGACGAAATCAAAGGTAACTTGACCGTTTGGTTCAGTTGATGTCGCGTTTACTTTACATTGCATAAATTAATATTTAACATAGTTTAGTTTATAACACCCTTTCGAAAAACAAATTGGAGTTGTATAGCGGGATGAGGGCAGCCAAATAAAAAACCACTATTGTATTTATCCCAACGTTTCGTGGCTGGATTGCCACTTTATCAAGGGCCTATAATTAAAAAAAAAAGACACATTACAAAAATTGTTTAGTTACATGGACCTAATATTTTACAACACCAAAACACCTACAAACTATATTGACTAGAAAGAAAGGCGAAGGAACAACCATCAGGCCGTCAGGACCTCTACAAGTCCGCAATCAGATATCACTGTAAAGGCGCACTTAAAATTTTCAATTTAAGCCGAAATTACCAAAAGCCACAAAAGCTCTTTTTTTTTTCTTAAATTTTCAAATGACCGTAAAAATTAAAAGATTTTTATTTTAACCATAACCGTTTTTGTGGCGAATTTATTCAGGATTTTAAAACTGTCCTTTATTTTTTTGCGATCAGCGGTTGCTAAAGCTATTGATGGTTAAAGACAAAAGATTCTTTTTTATTTAAAAGTACAATATCTCAGCGAGAAGTAATCGTATCCCATTAAAAAAAGGCTGAATGAACAAGTTACCCGATTCATATACCTGTCAAGTTGGTTTTTTTCAAGCTCTTAGAAAAAAACAAAAAGTCTAAAACAATTTTTTTGGTAGTCATTAGGATTGCAAGGTATACGTTGATTAAATTTTTTTTATCCTAAGACGCCAAGACTAGAAATTTTCAGCTTTAAAATGCTTTTTTTTCACAGTAAAATATTAGGTCCATGTAACTAAACAATTTTGTAATGTGTCTTTTTTAATTATAGGCTCCTTGATAAAGTGGCAATCCAGCCACGAAACGTTGGGATAAATACAATAGTGGTTTTTATTTGCCTGCCCTCATCCCGCTATACAACTCCAATTAAATTTAAGTTTATTGTAGTGGGCATTGAAACAAAACACCAATTCAGAGTGTGAAAAAAGGTTCGAAGTGTTAAAAAAACTGGGTTTGTCGCTCGTTGACGCCTCGTGCAACAGTTTTTCCCGCTTTTGTGAAATTAGTCATTTTTCACACTTGCAATGTAATATACTATATTGCAGCAATTTCAGGTAAATCTAGTAACACATTTTATGTCAAAACTCTTATTGCCAACTCATGCCAAATTAAAAATGTTTAGATTATTATTCTTTTCGCCTATGACGATATTTTATTTAAAATCACATGATATTTTTGTATTTTTAAGTTCTTTTATTAAAAAAAATAGTTTTTATTTTTTAATATACAGGGTGTCCGAGAATATGTAAGCAATCCTCAGATTCATATAAACTTTTTTCGAAAGCACTTTTTACTGACACATATGCCCCTCAAAGGACGCCGCAGAAAATCTGATTTTCTAGAATAACTTTTATACTGCTAGGTATAATAAAATGTTTTATATTACAGATATAACTAAGGACTCTTTAAAATGGTACTCTTTAAAACATTTGCATTCATTAGGGCTCCAGGCAGGGACTTACCCTCACATATTAGTACTTATTATTTTTACACCCTGTATATTAGAGAAACAAAAGTAGTAATTTTGGTTAGCTTAAACCCTTACCTGAAAAGGACGGAGGTAAACGGGGCGCGAAAATATCTCTTTTACCTGCACGCCTGTAAGGTTACGTTTATATCATAGGTAAATGGGGCGCCAGCCCTTCCCGAGAAGGGTGTGGGTCACTAGAAAACTTGTGAATAAATATAGGTTAAATGAAATAAGTAGACTTCATTTTGTAAAATGTACTTCGTATTTGTCAAGTGTATAATATGTAAATATTTTTGATGCAATAAATGTTTCGTGATTATTAAAATTTTTAAAATAGACCAACATTTCATTTCGATACCTTTACTTTAAAGAAAACATTTGCGCCCCGTTTACCTATACGATTTTATTGACCCCAAGATCCCTGCGCCCCATTTACCTGTTCAATAAAACTTTAGTGAAGGCCTTGCGCCCCGTTTACCACCGCCGCCTGAAAAAGGTACTCTTGTTTAGTGTTTTTGACCAAAACATGTTTCTGTGTTGTGGGAACATCTAAAAACGTTACGTTATTCTTGTTGCAATTAGCACTAAAAACCTTTTGACAACGACATTAAAAAAAAACTAGGTTGAACATGTCGAATTCGACGGGTTTTAGACAGTTACTAGTGATTTAAATTAATAAGTTATTTATTAGATAAGTGAGTTATATTACATATAAGTCACGCAAGAAAAGTTTAACTCTCGAGCCCGAAGGGCGAGAGAGGTAATTTTCTTAAGTGACTTATATGTAATAACTCACGTGTCTAATATAAAATTTTATCCAACACTTTCGTATAAATCGTTTTTAATATCAGAAAATAATTTGAAAACGTCATCCATTATTTGTTACTTGTCATTGTCAACACCAGCAACAAAATTTTTGCATTGTCTATAATTCACTAGTGAGCCAAAGGGTACTTTAGCTCACTAGTGACTTATAGTACACTTTATATCCTCAAAATCTGATCAATTATGTAGATATTATATGTAAGTGTTGGATAATAGTTATTTATTGGATAAGTGAGTTATATTACATATAAGTCACGCAAGAAAAGTTTAACTCTCGAGCCCGAAGGGCGAGAGAGGTAATTTTCTTAAGTGACTTATATGTAATAACTCACGTGTCTAATACAAAATTTTATCCAACACTTTCGTATAAATCGTTTTTAATATCGAAAATAATTTGAAAACGTCATCCATTATTTGTTACTTGTCATTGTCAACACCAGCAACAAAATTTTGTATTTTTTGGAAAGCAAGCTTGTTTGGTTGTAATGCATTTTGTTGGTAACCACGGGTTTGTTTAGTAAACAACTTTGTAGACAAACATAAAATGCTTTATGAAATGGAAAATTGTGAAGTTCCTGCGGAAATTTTGGAAGAAGCTGCGGTAGCGACATGTAGTTTAATTCCAGAGAAGTCAAAACTAACGTACAATAAAGAATTTGAAGATTTTGAAGCATGGAGGAAAAGGCGAGGAGTTGGTACTATAAATGAAGATGTTATTATGGCTTACTTTCTGTTTTTATCGAAAAAGTTGCTCCTCATCAATGTGGACCAAGTATTCAATGATAAAAACGACCTTAAAAGTATATAAGAACGTGGATATAGGGAGGTATGGAAAAGTTGTCGCTTATTTGAAGAGCAATTCAAGAAATTTCAAACCGAAAAAGGCAAAAATTCTGGAGAGGCAATACATCGAAAAATTTTTGGCTGAGGCACCTGACGACGAGCACTTAATGTCAAAAGTATGAATTTACTTTAGTTTCTGGTATTAAATATTTATCTGTTCGGATTTTTATAGGTTGCATTGATATTGGGAATCGCTGGTGCATGCCGTTGTGACGAACTAACTCGCTTAAGTATTGAAGATATAGTAGATAAAGGCCAGTACATATATGTTTCTATACCTGATACCAAGACGAACAAATCGAGAAGCTTTACAATTTTAAAAGAAGGATTTTTGGTAAATATGCTTGAATTATTTAGAAAATATGTGTCCCTAAGGCCAGAGAACACGCCTCACAAAAGATTTTTTGTCAACTTTCAAAAAGGCAAATGCACTAGGCAATGCGTGGGAATAAATAAAATTTCGAAAATTCCGGGAGTAGTTGCTCATTATTTGCAACTTCCTGATGAAATCTATATAGTGGTCATAGCATGCGGCGTTCTTCAGCGACACTTCTAGTCAACGCTGGGGCCGATATCACCAACCTTAAACGCCATGGCGGGTGGAAGTCTTCTACCGTGGCAGAAGGATATTTAGAAGATTGCATCTCTAACAAGTTTGAGATTGCCAAGACGAATACAGGGTGAAGAGCGCACCAAGGCAAGTACTAGTGCTGAAAGACGTCCTGAAGAACACTCCGCACAATGTAACGTTGTCCAAGATAAATCTAATATAACAATTACTGTTAATATAAACACGAATAAATTGTAGTATAATATATTAGTTGTTTTATGTTATTTTTTTAATTGTTAAATGTTGGAAGTAATAAAGAATTAGTATAAGTCACTAGTGAGCTAAAGTCTATAATTCACTAGTGAGCTAAAGGGTACTTTAGCTCACTAGTGACTTATAAGTACACTTTATATCCTCAAAATCTGATCAATTATGTAGATATTATATGTAAGTGTTGGATAAACTCCTTTATCGAATGCTTTTTAAACTCTACTAGTGCACTATGACATTTGTTTGTCATATTTGCTTAATGTTGTTACCATTTTATTAGATAGATTTTCTTTTTTATATGTATATAATTAGTAGAAGGAAAGAAACGCAACAACAAAATTATGAAATAAAACGCATCCAGTCAGCCGGTCAGACAAATAACCTTGGCAGCGGTATTAATCACCTATAAAATTATTTGTGTTACGTTAAGCGGTCGTCTACCAATGATATTTTAAACACGCAACTTGCAACATGCCACATAAAGGTAAATACGGCGCATTTACATTTATTACATAAAAACCCCTTAAGACTACCGTAAAAAGCACAGAAACCTGTGATTTGATTGGTTTTAAGCACCCAAGACGGTCATGCAAAACTAGCATATTTGGGGGAGTCATGGTTAGTTCTGGTCACTTATTTTTTAGCGAATTAAAAAAAAGATTTAACTAACCAGAACTAACCATGACCCCCAATATGATGGTTTTGAATAACACGTCTATAGCGCTTCAACCAATTAAATTACCCCGTCGAATTCGACGGGGTTTAATTTAGTATAAGTTAAAAACAAAAGGGTTTTTAATTTTTTCTTATTTACCACAAATATAGAAAATATTAGATATTGGTACATCGATATTTAAAAATAATCGATATGTAGTTGCCATTCCTATCGATACTGCGTGTGACGTAATATTCCCCGCGGTATAGGCAACACACGTTGCATTTTGTTTTTCTGTTTTTAAAAAAGGATTTAAACATTTTAAAAAGTAGTGATACGACGCGACGTCTCAGTAAACCAGAGGATCATTTAAAAAAAAGACCATGTAAATTGGTACAGCAGAAGTCTTTATTAAAGTGTCTGAAAATTATGGCTTTGCGTTTTAAATATATATGATATTGCAACGTTGTAGAGGGTTCCAATTCTTTGTTAATTAAAGCTAGAGAATGCATAAGTTTAGAGGAAGCTCATTTTAAACTAACATACAATAGTATATTACATTACAAGGGTGGAAAATGACTTATTTCACACGAGTGGGAATATTGTTGCACGAGGCGTCAGCCGAGTGCGACAAACCCACGCGTGTAAGAAAGTGATTTTCACACAAGTAATGTACACTATTTTTCCTACGACCACAAGTTATTCACCAAAAAACAATAAAAGTTGTTTGTCTTCACGGAAAAAATAAGAAAACAATTGAAAACTTTGCATCACTAGGGTGATATATACTTTTCCTTACTGCATTATATTATACTGTTTAACAATATTTTTTATTAAAAATCACCTACCTAGTGGCTTTTTAACATTTAAGAATTAAAAAAGGTTCTCATTAAAAAATATTGCATGGCTTTTTCAATGTAAATCCCATTAACAGCCTGAAAACTGCAAATTTATTTTAAATAACAATGACAGCGATGACAGCTTTATATTATACTTTGCAACACTAGTGTTGTAAAGTACTTTCCAACATTAGTGTGATATAAGGCATTTTCTATGCATGAAAACAGTGTGCTATTTACTATTTTCACATGTGGTAGTAGGAAAAATTATTTAATACAACGTTATTTAAAAAAAAAAAAATTATTCTCCAAAACGCTTCAATTTATCGATATTAAACAGAAGCACCCACTGTAACTAAGGGTTTGAGCTATTTAAAAATACTAGTTTTATTTCTTTTCTATACAGGGTGTAAAAATAATTGGCACTATTGTGTAAGGTTCCTGGCATCCTGATGAATGCAAATGTTCTAAGAGGTCACCATTTTAAGAAGTCCTTAGTAATATCTGTCCAATTAAAACATTATTTTATTAACCAGAACTAACCATAAAAGTTATTCAAAAGAACCTATTTTCAGCGGCGTCCTTTATGGGCACATATCTTAATAAAAAGGAGCTTTAGAAAAAAGTTTATAGGAAGTTTTTCATTTGTTCTATATTAATCCTAGAGATTGCCCACACATTTCCGGACACCCTGTGTAATTTTTTTTTAATCTTTGGACAAACCACGAAGGCTAAAAGCCTAAATACTAACGCACCGTGGGTATCTTAAGCAGGGTAAGAGAAAGTTTGTTAACACGGGACTTAAAAACTTGAAGATTTGGGGGAAGACCTCCGCTGGCAGTAGGTTCCACAATCTAGAAACTCTAGGGATAAAAGAATGAACAAAGTGGGAAATTCGGGGCCTGTCCAGTTGGACCGTATAGGGATGCATACGCGCGGAACCACGAGTTTCTCTGTTGGGAACCGTGAGTGGAGGAACTATACTGGACAATTCTTCAGAGCAGAAGCCATGGGAGTACCTATAAAAAAGCGATAAATCCCCCACAGCCCGATGATGGGCAAGAGATGAAAGCCTTTCTGTAAGTGTAGGATCATTAATGAGATGAATAGCTTTTCTTTGAATAGAATCAAGAATGCTTAGGGTTGTGGGGGACGCCATGCCCCAGATATGAGAACAATATTCCAAGGGAGGTCAGATTTGGGACACATAGAAAGTGTATAAATTAGAAGCGGAAAAATACTTTTGGCTCGAAAGAGAAATCCAAGCTTTTTGAAGCTGCCGTGGCTATAGATACAATGTGTTTATGCCAGTTAAGGTTACTTTCAAATGTGACGCCCACAAGATTCAAGGTATCTTTGCTCTGTAAAACTTGGCCGCTCATAAGTAGAGGATGAGTATTTGATGATTCTTTTCGCGACAAGAAACATGATTGTGTTTTGGATGCATTTAAGTAGACGAGATTTTTGGCGCCCCAATCCATTATTAAATTAAGATCCTGCGAAAGAGATTCTGCATCGCTCTGCGTTTGTTTTCCAAGTCAGGTTTAGTGATGGGTTTAGGAACCTGAAAACTTAAGTGAAGGGTACTATCGTCGACGAAACTATGAATGCACTTAGTTGTGGACGAGAGAAGTTCGTTGATGTGAAGAAGAAAAAATGTTGGTGCCAGCACTGAGCCCTGAGGGACTCGAGCATTTACTTGGTGAAAGCTTGAAGAATGGCCGTCCACAATAACTGATATACGTCGATCAGATAGATAACTAGAGAGCCAAGTACAGAGTTTAGCTGAAAGACCATAGGAGGAAAGTTTATTAAGAAGTGCGGCATGCCAGACCTGGTCAAAAGCTTTGAATATATCAAGAGCAACAATCTGGGACTCACCTAGAAACTCAAGAGACTTATTCCAGCAGTGTGATACGAAGGAAAGAAGATCTGCTGTAGATCTTTTGTGGCGAAATCCATACTGCCTGTCATGCAAAATTTTGTGTTTTTCTAAGTAGGTACTTAAGAATTTGTGAATTAATTAATTTTTCCATTACTTTACAAAGAACTGAGAGAATTGAAATTGGTCTATAGTTAGATGGAAGAGATTTAGATCCTTTCTCGGGAATAGGTTGAATAGGTAATAAATTTAGGTTGTTGTCTTCGAATGACGTTCAGTAGGACACTTAAAAACCACTTGACACGATCATGTTTTTTGGATAAAATCTCTAATATACAGGTATGGAAGCGACCCGGCCGACCATAGGAAATTACACCGTATGTTAAAGCAGTGGCAATATTCGAAGTGGGGTGTGTGCTCGAGCCTTGTCGCCGTCCGACGAAAGGTGGAAGCGGTGCGATGGCAGCCCCTGATCTCGTTTAGCGCCTGTCGGCATGCTCGTTGAAGAGGTGAGTTGTAGGAAAGTACATAGTAGATTAGTGAAAAGGATTAGATGCATGCAGATTTTTCATTTAACATGATCCAGCACCGAAATATGATGAGCACCAGAGTTGGGTCGTATTCGAATACTCAGTATTCTGAATAGTATTCAGATTACATTTTGACGGTATTCAAATAGTATTCGAATACATTTGTGTGTTTGGTATGTGACAGAACGGCAGAATACTTTTTGGTTAGTATTCGGGATTCTGTATTCGAATAGTTTAGAAGTATTAGACGAATATTTTTTTGAGTATTCGAATACCGGCGTTCCGAGTATTCGAATACCGCAATGTGTGAGCAGTATCCGAATACCAAAATTGTCATGATTAGAATAACACAGAGGGAGCAAAATGTGGAAAAAATGAGGTAAGGACCTTTTTTTAGTCTTTAATTTTTTTATCATAGGTATCTTTTTTTTTTTTTTTTGTTTAGTAGTATTTGAATCTTTTCGTTTCCAGTATTCGAATACCGATTCCGGGTATTCAAGAATATTTTTTCTTCCAAGTATTGAAATATTCGTTATCGAATACTTTCTTTTTCCGGTATTCGTATTCGTATACCAATTTTCAGTATTCGGCCCAACTCTGATAAGCACTGCAATTCATTTTTTAGAATTTCTTTAAAAAATTGTACGCAATATTCCAGTAATATTGTGTTTTAATGTACCATTAAGTGTACTAAATAAGTTTTGACTATAACGTCAAAAAAATCACAAACACCTGTGTATGGTATTTTTCAAGGTATAAGAAACTGACCTGACGTGAGGCGGCCTAATGCCATGCAATAAAGCTATAAAAGTATTGGCCGTGACAGGGTCGGGTCTCTCTACCTGATGACTTTATACCTGATAAATCCCTTTTTGTGGCCGAGTTGGGCGATGCCCTATTATATATTTTCTGAAATATTGTCAGTTATTATTATTAAAGTCTAGAGCGAAAGTGTTTTTGAAGATGTCCAGTGCCAAAACCGTTTCAGGCAATAGCCGAAAGTGTTTGCCTGTCGAGGCAAAAGTAATTGTTAAAAGTGTTTATTTAAAGTTAGTAGAGCGAGGCCACGAAAAACATTTTTCATTAAAGGAAACATCAACTTTAACCGGCGTTCCTCAAAGTACAGTGTGGAAAATTGTGAATAATACTATTAAGCCTAGAAAAATGCGAAGAGACAGTGGTGCACCTAAATCTGTTGATGTATGCAATGAAGATCTAATCCGCCGGAAAATTTATCAGATGTACGAAGAGCAGAAAGTTCCAACATTATTATCGCTCTCAGCGAGGCTATCCGAGGATGATTGCGGCATAAGTTGTTCTACTACAACGTTGTGGCGCACTCTACGTCGTCTGGGGTTTTTATTTAAAAAAATAGACAAACGGCAAGTTATAATGGAATCACACCGCTTGCAACAACTTAGAATAGAATTTCTGGAAAAAATAAGTAAGGCTAGATCGGAAAATCGAACGATAATATACCTAGATGAGACATGATATGATACCCATGACACACCAAGTAAAGGATGGACTGATAAGTCAAAAAACTGTCACACTAAAGCTCCGTCAAATAAAGGCAAAAGAATAACAATTCTTCATGCGGGGTCAGAAAACGGCTGGGTACCAAATTGTTTATTCTTGGCAGCCAAAAACATTTCAGATTCCAGCTTAGATTACCACTGCGATACAACTGCTGAAGTTTTTGAGGACTGGTTTCAAAACAAATTATTACCGAATATACCACCAAAGAGCAGTATTGTGATGGATAATGCATCCTACCATAGTCGCCAGTTGTATAAAGTGCCAAGTTCCACCAGCAGAAAAAAGGAAATACAAGACTTTTTGTTCGACCGTGACATTTATTTCCATGAAAGTTATAATGTTAAACAATTGTTAGAGGTTTTAAAATGTTACAATTTCAAAAAGAATACGTTTGCGATAATATTGCAGAGGCAGCAGGTCACGAAATAATTCGGCTTCCGCCATATTACTGCATTTTCAATCCCATCGAGTTGATATGGCATCAACTTAAGTTTAATATACGCGCGCACAATAATACACCAACTTTAAATCCTAGTGTAATTATACTGATAAAAAAGAAATCGAACGTGTAACCGCTGAAAATTGGAGAAACTGTACTGAACACGTTAAAAAAATTGAAAATTCTTATCGCTCTATGTATATGAATATAAATAGTCTAGAACTTGTAAAAGAATGATTATTAATTTGGAAGATAGTAGTGATAGCGAAATTGATTTAGAGTAAGATATGGGTGTGTTTTATTTTGTTCTTAAATGTAAGTATTATTTACTGTTAACATATTATAGTACTACCTACTGTAAATTTTGGTTTGTTTATTTAATTTGTATAATGTATGTATATATAATGTAAGTACTATTTACTGTTAAAATATAGTATTACTGTAAATTTTGGTTTATTTAGTTCCCAACCAACTTTAAAATATTAAAAATAAAGAATAATTAATAAAATAAAAGAAAAAATAATTTACTTGAGTGCTTTAACTTCTTCATCGGGTATAGTACGGCCCTGCACGGTAAACCCGAGAAGATTTATGGTTTTATTGCATTCCACGCCTAAGTCAACTCAAGTCAGTTTCTTATACCTTGAAAAATACTATACCTCCTTGCGTGATCAATATAATGTCGCTTAAAAATCAGGTTTTTATAAATATGCATTTTTTATCTTTATTTCCCTTAATATTCAATTCTTTAAAGACACTTTTAAATACTAAACAAATAAAAAAAAACGAGTAATTCTTTAAATGGACTTTATACATTTATTAAATTAATGAGAAAAACAGATAGAATGTTCGTTTATGTAGATACGACACATTATACTATACGTTATTCTCAGTCTATCTCTGCAATTATGAAAAGCTACTACAAGCGAATGGAACTCCATATTTTTCCGACTCTATACCCCTGATTACACCTATTGTGTGAAAAATCCGAGTAAAAATCCCCTGTGTGTCTGGAATTTCCTCGTGAAAAGAAAAATACCGTTTTCCCTTTCTCTGGGATCGGGTTACAAGAATATTTCTGTCGGCGGGAGATCCAAATCCGGTATTTTTATATTGTAAAATTTTACAATTTTGAGGTCCCATAAAATATTCCCAACGTATACATACATCAAAATGAAATTGAATTTATTTGACCGACAAATAAAGAACATACAAAATTTATTATGCTGAAATATTTCCAACTTTATTTGTTGTCAATTTCGGTAAAATTTGAGGCAAAAAGGCTGTGTGTGACGACAATATCTAGTTGTTCAATAATTTTTTTCTCAGATCGAACAGAAATTTACATATTTCCAATACGTTTTTTTGGCTTCAAAACGCATTATTCCTGTAGGTAGGAAGCGTTGCTGGGCAATGTACTTTTCTGGCCGTACTCAGTATAGTAAGAACATTTTAAAAGCGCAAATTCGGTACCCTTTGAAAATAATACAAAAAACATAAAAAGGCCGCCTGCAATCGGACTATTTTATAAAAAGGCGCCGCTATCCTTAACAGCGACGCGCCGATACACTATGGGATAGAAATCCATTATTTTGGCCAAAAAGCTATGAAATTTTAATGGCTCATGCTGTGTATTGTCAAGTAAATACTCCAAACTACATGTACGCAAAATTATAAAAGGATATGACGACTTCTATTGGGGTAATAGGAAACTTGAAAATGTATTTTAAGTAAACATAAATATACAACATTTAATCTACTTAGTTTATTATTAGCCTTGTTTACTAAAAAAGTAAAAGAGTTTAAATAATAAAAGCTATTGTTGTGTTTCCGATGCAGTCTCGCGAAGTCTTGCTACTTTTGTCAAAGATATTTACCTTTTTCTTTATCAGTTTTTGTACTTACAATTGCCTTCCTACTTTTTGCTACTTCTGAGTGTAAGGACAGATACAAGATTTTTTATAATTTACAAGGTTTTCCATTTTAAAAATTAATATGTTTTGTCCTACACTGTATATCCTAAAAGATAAAAGCATTCTGATGAAAGATATGGATTCTACAGAATCTACCCAACAAAACAGTGTTTTTATTTATTTTATACGTTAAAAATAAAGAAAGTTGGAAAGATGTATCTCTATTACGCTTCTAAGAATAATTTAAAATTATTTTTCAGATTTGGATGGTCATATTTCCGAAACTAATTGAGATAGACACATCAAATGTAGTATTTTTTAAAGCATTTTATAGATTTTTTTGGTGGTGATATAATATTCAGGGTATTCCATTAAAAAAAATCATACCTATTGTCGTACCCTGTATATCATATGAGATAATACTCATCGGATTACTGATTAGAATACTGCCGAATTAACCAAACAAGCTGATATTTTAGTTTATTTTGTAGAATACCAAATAATAATGTTAAGGGGTGTAAATTTATAATAGCATATAATAAGTTTTAGGTTTCCAAAAAGCATTTGTAATAATTTATAATATTTTTTTTAATATTTTTCCAGTAAAAGGCACCTCATTTTAAGTTAGATTAGTAAGTTTTAGAATTTTGACCAAAAAAATTAATTTTTATCCCATAGTGTGATGACCAGCTGCATCAACCGGCATATGCTTTAAACTTTTTGTGATTTTTTTTCTTATCAAAGAGCGCCGAATTTACATTTTTAAACTGTTCCTTCTATACTGGCAAATACAGAGAATTTTAAAACATGTAAACAGGGGTCACTAACCTTTGGATATTTTTATCCCTAAAGGAAATTATCGTTTAAATCGTTATTAAGGGTAAGGTACCATTTTTTTAAAATGTTTTTTAAGTGATTTTATTTTATTTTATGCAAGTATTGGTTTATTTTGTCAGATGAAAAATATTATGGCAAAAAGGTGACGTCACAAACGTAACCTATATTTTTGGACAAATATAAAAGAATCAAGCGCTCCTTATTAAAAAGTTTATATTCCTTGCTCGAGATATACATCGTCAGAGTAGTCCTTAAGCTGTTTTTACAGTATGGAAGTTTTCTTGCACGCAATTTTTCTAGCTACAACTTTTTGATCTACGCACGCGCATATTTGCTTTTTTTTATTGCTGCAGAGTGCGCATGTGCAGATTAAAAATTTCATAAAAAAACTTTCATGCAAGAAATCTTTTAAACAGCTTCAAGTCCGTTTTACAGTCGGCAAGTTCTTTCTGAAATTTTGTTGCAGCAACTTTCTTTCAACAATAAACTTGCTGCAAGTTTATGGCAGATTCCTTTTACAGTCGGCAATTCGTTTTTTAATATTGCAAAAATAGGGCAAGGTACCAACGTGCAAAAATGTAAAAATAAAGTTAGAACCTAACCTAGCGACTCTTTGTTTGACCTCCGGACAGTGCGGACGTGCGTAGAGGACTCACAAAGTTCTTCCCGGAGTGGCGGCTAGAGGTGTCGTACGAACGTTTTTTACCTTCGTGGATCAAGGAAAGATTCACGCTAAATTGACGGCATCTTTCTTCTGGATCTAAGCGCTGTGAGCGAAGATTCCTATAAGCTGATGGTATCCTGTTTGGTGGTGAACACGAGGTATTTCTTAAATGGCGGGAAATAGATGGGCGTGCCATGGGAACTGTCAGTAGTGAAAGGGAAGGTTATACGTAACACCAGTAGCAGATCTTGGTTTGACAGCCGCAGCATTTATGCATTGCATCGATTGTTGAATTATTTGTTTTCTTTTTTGAAATTTCTGGGAGCTACGAGCTCAATTATCCAGATTTTCCGCCGACGAAGCCCTGGAAAGCATAGTCCAGAAGGGGAGAGTGGTGGATTGGACCTGAAGGGACCAAAACCAAGAAAAAAAAAATAGAGAGAGAGAGAAAGAGAGGTACTAGGTGCCAAAGGTTAATAAATTAAAATTTAACTATTGTCATTTTGTAAAAGCTAAATTTTATATTAGCAACGATCTATTCACAAATTGAATTGATCATTGATATTAGGTATGTTACTTGGGTACCTATTAGAAGATATTTCCTTAGTCGCCAGACAGTAGATATAACAAAGTCTTTTATAAGATTTGTAGGGTTTCCAAACAGGCATGTCCCAAAAATATTTCGATGTATACAGTGTCCCAAAAAGTTATTGCTGTGGGGTTAGTTTTTAAAATTAGTTTTTTTAAACACTCTCTATACATTAAAATATTTTTGAGATATGCCTATTTAGAAACCCTACAACTGTTATACATTATTTTTCTTAACAAGTGCAAAAAATAAGACGCGATTTCTTATTTAAAATAAAAGGTAGTTTGCTCTATAAACATGGGATCAAAAGTCAACCATTAGGGAGTTATCGCGAAAAAAAATGAAAAAAAATCTTGAAAACAAAAAAAAATGTTGCGTTTAAATTAAAAAGTAATGTCAAATAAAAAAATATAACAAATGCCTTAATAGGTGACAGCGGATTACTTGATTTTTTTAATAAATTTCCCGTCCTGACAGGTTTTGATTTACTTTTTATTATTTAATTTGAAATTGGTAAGTTTATAAAACAAATACAACAGGTAAAAAAGTTTTAAAATAAATTAGGCTATTCAAATTTATATTTTTTGTGGTCATTGCCAAAGTCTCTCTTTAAATTTGCTTAGCAAGAACGATAGAGGTAGTCTGCATTCACCACTTTTAATGATTCCAAAAAATGCAAAGATATTTAGAATGTGTATTTTTATAATAGCAATATTTCCGTAGAATTTTATTATTCTAGAGCTTATCGTTTTTAAGATAAAAAATAAAAACGTTATTTTTTGTCATTTTTGTACCGCGCTATCTCCCTAATGGTTGACTTTTGACCTCGTGTTTATTAAGCAAAATAGCCCTTATTTTGAACAAGGAATCACCTTGTAAAATTTTTTTCATTTGTATAGAAACACCCGGTATATGTAAGACTTTTTGTCATATCTTGTTAAATATCAGAAATATTGAATTTAAACACCAAGGGTACAAAAAAATATAAACAATATTTATTAATATATATTTAGGTTTATCCCTAAAATTGCATTATTATCGTTATCGCCTGACTACCCTGCATCGATAATGGAAAAACTCTCTCCATTTTCGCGCTGGAGAGATTAATGGAGTTTGAAGTGGGCATTATGCCTCGAAAGTTGGAGGATTGCGTTTCTCCATATTTTCGTGATGTTGGCTGCTGTGGATATTCTCAGGTTTAAATTTGTACGTATTTTGTCAAAAAATTGAAATCTATACGGTGCGATATTATGTTTACTTTCGATATAATAAAATGAATATTTCTATTTAATTTTTTTTTGTTAAATTTTAAAATTATTTTTTCTGCGACTGTTAAAAAATGTTTCCATTACTAATTAGATTTTAAACAGGTAATATGTGCCATTACCCACGGCCCTTACACACTCTCATTACCCACATCCATTACCCACCCACGGCCGTCAAAGGAAGCTTTAAATGTGCATAAATACGATATTGTATACCTACCTATTATGTTTTCGACAACCTCGTTTTCCAAATGTGACTTTTAGACAAGGTCACGATTCTTCAGTCACATATGAGTTAAAAAATATCTAATAGGTACTTAAAATCAAATAATAATAAATCAATTACATTTAATAAAAAAGAGCAGTAAGCTTTAATGTCGTGTATTTCAAGGCTGTGAAATATTCTGTCACAAATCAGGAACATTAAATTTATCGTTCGTATTGATATAAATTCACAAAAAGTTGCTTTAAAATGTTTTCCTGTAATATATCTATAGTCCACAATACACCAGTGACAATAGTCGTAACTAAAGTGTAGTATCATAAAGTAACATACCTACGGATAAGAGAAACCATGGCATGCTAAAATTTTCGTACCGCTTTTGCGGCAGGCCTGGCGGCAGGCTTGTCATTTTTCCAGTTTACACTTTAAATGCGTCGGTCGATGCCTCGCATCGTGTAACATTAGCGGTGGGGAGACACGTAAGCTTACTGAAATGACTAACTGGCGGTATTTCAACGAGAAACGAATAAAATTATATTGGGAGTTTTCGCATGACCTGTCCTTAAATCGGCTATTCCATGATAAGTCTTATAATTTCCTTACCCTATGATAGTATACAACTAGCATGGAATACTAATTTCACTCTCATATGACGTTCAGCACTTGCCTGCGACTCGTGCTGCAAACAATTATTATATCCACACGGAAAAAAAATCGAAAGGCTTGTGTGTTGTGTGCTATAAGAGTGTGGCGCAAAAATTGTGTTAAGTGTGTTTATTATTGACGTTCTAAGTATAATTTTTGTCATAAATTTTCTGTTATGAAATTCAACGAGTCCTAAAGTTTTTTAAGTGAAAGATAGTGGCTAACAACAGTATCCAAATTAATATGAATCTGGACTACATTATAGTAGTATTGAAAACGGTAACTTGATGTGCTGCTACAAAAGTATTAAATACTACTGCACATTATTTGCTACAAAAACGGAGCGAGTTTTACTACAACGTGTACCTGGGGCCTATAGTGCTACATATTGTAACTGTGTAGGTTACAATTGCATGAATAACGTATGTCCTAAAAGTTTTGGCACAAAACTCATTGTCTTTAATTTTAACAAAAACAAAATAATATCAAGTTGCCTTTGAAATCAAAAGCTAATTTACTTTATTTACTGTCAGTTAAGATTTATTTACTTTGAACTTTTTGCTTTAAGATGTCGTATAAATTAGAAATAAGAAAAAGTATCTACAAGTTAGTTGGACGGATACCCAAAGCTGAAATCTGTCGAATATTCCAGAATGAAAACATTTTACGCAGAACCATTTATAGAACAATGGCGGAGTGCGAGCAGGGAATACCATGTCTGAATCTCCCAAAAGTGGAAGACCACGTGCACTACCGCACAGAGGTCAAAGAGATTGGTGAGAATAGCAAAAAACCAGATTGGAATGTCAACGAGGAGACTGGCTAAGTGCCCCAAATTCTCTCAAGCGCAGCTTCTTCGTATACCAAGATGTTGTCGTCAACTGAGGCGGGTACATTTTGCCAATGAAAAAATCATTATTTTAGATGACGAAAAGTATTTCACTTCGAGTAATTCTGAAATGAAGGGAAACGATGGATTTTATACGGACAACCTAGAGGAATGCCCTGACAATGTTAGATACAAACATAAAGCGAAATTTGCAGATAAAATCCTTGTCTGGTGCGCAATTTCTAACAGGGGTGTATCCCGACCTTTTGTGGGAAGAGTGAGGGGTGAAGTTTTGAATAGTCAGAGCTATATTGATAACTGCCTTTCCAAATTGCTTCAGTTTGTCCGCGAACATCATGCTAATGGCGATATCATGTTTTGGCCAGACCTAGCATCATGCCATTACTCAAGAGATACCCAAAACTGGCTTCGACAACACCACATACCATTTGTTCCCAAAAACGATAATCCTCCAAACTTGACACAGGCTCGCCCAATAGAGGATTTTTGGGCTATACTGTCTAGAAAGGTTTATCATGGAGGCTGGGAAGCACAAGATGAGGAACAATTAAGACGGCGAATTTACGAGAAATTAAGAGAAATTGAACTGAATTCCGTCCAGGACCTCATGAGAGACATTCGAAGAAATTTGCGTCTGGTAGAGCAGAATGGGCCACCCCACATAATTCGATAGTATAGTTTAGTTAAGTATTGAGTTGGAATTTATAATAACTAGTTAGTGTTTAAATAAATTTCTTCATTAAAAAAAACCGATAATATTGTGTGCCAAAACTTTTAGGACATACGTTATTTACAATATTTTTTTTCTTGCAATGTCTTTAAAACGTATTAATTTATTTTAAATATACAGATGTCGTTACAAAAATTTAAGAGCAAATTCTACATTAGAAAACATATAGAAAAGTTTATATAAGCGTGGGTCCGAAGATGCATTGTTTCCCAGATACAGGGTATTAACAAAAAAATACATTTTAATTATGCCATAGAAGTACATACTTATAAAAAGCGATAAATCCCCTACAGGCCGACGATGAGGGAGAGAAAAAAGCCTCCCTGTAAGTAATGTTCATTGCTCTATCAGAAGTTTTTAAATGATTAAATAACCCAAATATGGAATAGTCCATATTTGGGTACTATGATCTGTCAATATTTGGATTTTCCGACGACTTTAAACTAATTTTTATATTTTTTTATTCAAGAAAGTAATAAAATCTAATACCGTTAAAACCGACAACAGAAAACAGCGTCGAAATGTTGAAATAGTATATTACATTACAAGTGTGGAAAATGACTAATTTCACACGAGTGGGAATATTGTAGCACGAGGCGTTAGCCGAGTGCGACAAACCCACGAGTGTAAGAAAGTCATTTTCACACGAGTAGTGTACACTATTTTTCCTACGACCACAAATTATTCACCAAAAAAAAAAAAAAGTTTGTCTGTTCAGAAAAAATAAAAAACAATTGAGAACTTTGCAACACTAGGGTGATATTTACTTTGCAACACTAGTGTGATATCGTGATATGTACTTTTCCTTACTCTATTATACTGTTTTGACAATATTTTTACATCGAAAATCACCTACCTAGAAGCATTATATAACTTTTCTCATTTTGGAATTTAAAAAGGCCCTCACTTAATAAAAATTGTATGGTTTTGTTATGTAATAACGGTAATTGTTTAATACGGTTTTCTGCTATTATAAGGGTTTTTAAAAATTATCGATACTTACATATTGTAGATACTCTTCTAAATAAAATGTAAGTGGTGCATATCCAAAATATTCCGTTTTTAAAAAATATCAGTAAACAAACTTACGGGACCGGGGAGTGAAAAGGGGTGCTGGGTGGGGTAAAAATGGTAAAACGTGTTAATGAAACTGAACATCACATGTAGAATTAAGTAAAAATTACAGTTTTTCCTCATATTTTTAAGAAAAATATAAAAAATATGAAAATTGTAAATGCATAACCTAAAGTCCTAAAAGTAAGAAAAACGACTACCAAACGTCAGTTACCATGCAAAATATGGAAAGCATTTGGCAACGTCGGAAGGGTCTGATTCTATTTATAAATGGATAAAAGAAAGTGGATTCATAAAGTGTGTAGTAGCCTTAGGTTTAATTAGGGATTAAAAAAAAATTAACTAGTTGTTTGAGTACACCAAGAAAGAGAGAAAGGAATTTGATCTATAGGCTTTTTTTCTCTGGCGCTTTAAGTCGAACGGTCAAGCGGCAAGGCTGCCTCTATAAGGTGCGTGCTCAAAGGTAGAAGGGAGATTTTTAATTTGATCTACTTACCTGACAACACTGTGCCACTGAGCGAGCTGTCAGTGAAAGTTGTTTTTTGTGGTAATGTCTATTTTTGTTTATGTTTTTATTTTTCGGAAATTTTATTATTACTCTTTTCAATATTGGAAGAAAGCTTATACTGTGCAGTAACTTAACGTCAATAAAATGATTTTCGCTAAAAAGGCATTTTCGGTACATGTTAGGAGCGCTACTGTTTTTCTACGAGCGTAAGGGAAACATAAAATAGTAATTTGTGTAACGAGTGCATAAAGTGATGATGATGTTGACTTTTTTACGAATGAGAAGTTTGACAGCACGACAATTTAGGCGAGTGCGGCAATCCCATAAATAAAAAAAAGGCACTTTATGCACTTGTTACATACTATATTTGTTCCACGACCGTATAAAAATTTCCCAAAATACCATTTTATACATGTTTTATTTATCTATACTCATTAATTTTTTAATTTTTGCAGCACAGCAATTATATTGCAACAAAAATCATAGCCTCCTTATTTCTTAAGAGACAATTATCCTCTTCCTAACTATGCTTTTATTATTTAATTTTAGAAAATTGTATTTACTTACTTTTGGTAGAAATAATACTAATACAGTATAAATTCCTTTTCAATTTCTCAGTAATTTAAATTCATTTTTACTATTACTATTAATTTTCAATAATTTCTATTAAATTTATTTGCAAACTGTCAAATTTTAAAACTAGTGACACATAAACTAAAAGAAATAATAACGAAATCAAGGGTAACTTGACCGTTTCGTTCAGGTGATGTCGCGTTTACTGTTAGATTACATAAATTAATATTTAAGTTTATTATAGTAGGAATTGAAACAAAACACAAATTTAAGGTGTGGAAAAAGCTTCGAAGTGTTAAAAGAAGTTACTTTTTTAACACTTTATGTAGTGTGCTAGAATGGAGTGTTTTAACTTCATGTTAACGATTTAAAAAACAGCATTTTTTTAACGGTCGTGGAAAAACATTTTTTTATTGTATTATAACATAATGCTACCTAATACCCTACTCTATACTTATTATTATTTGCTGTATTCCTTTTATGCTCCAGAACCGCCCGGAACGACACCATAGGTGTTTCTTTTACAATTTTTTGACATTTTTTCATGTTTTTGAACCGTTCTTGACACTATTGACAGTTCAGAGAACGATTCAGAACGGTTCTTCAAGGTAAAAGGAATACACTAATTGTTGGTAAATGTACAATTTGTGGCATTTTGCAGGTTAATTGCAGAATAATAGTTATTTATTAGATAAGTGAGTTATATTACATATAAGTCACGCAAGAAAAGTTTAAGGTAATTTTCTTAAGTGACTTATATGTAATAACTCACGTGTCTAATACAAAATTTTATCCAACACTTTCGTATAAATCGTTTTTAATATCGAAAATAATTTGAAAACGTCATCCATTATTTGTTACTTGTCATTGTCAACACCAGCAACAAAATTTTGTATTTTTTGGAAAGCAAGCTTGTTTGGTTGTAATGCATTTTGTTGGTAACTACGGGTTTGTTTAGTAAACAACTTTGTAGACAAACATAAAAATGCTTTGCGAAATGGAAAATTGTAGTTCCTGCGGAAATTTTGGAAGAAGCTGCGGTAGCGACATGCAGTTTAATTCCAGAGAAGTCAAAACTAACGTACAATAAAGAATTTGAAGATTTTGAAGCATGGAGGAAAAGGCGAGGAGTTGGTACTATAAATGAAGATGTTATTATGGCTTACTTTCTGTTTTTATCGAAAAAGTTGCTCCCTCATCAATGTGGACCAAGTATTCAATGATAAAAACGACCTTAAAAGTATATAAGAACGTGGATATAGGGAGGTATGGAAAAGTTGTCGCTTATTTGAAGAGCAATTCAAGAAATTTCAAACCGAAAAAGGCAAAAATTCTGGCAGGAGGCAATACATCGAAAAATTTTTGGCTGAGGCACCTGACGACGAGCACTTAATGTCAAAGGTATGAATTTACTTTAGTTTCTGGTATTAAATATTTATCTGTTCGGATTTTTATAGGTTGCATTGATATTGGGAATCGCTGGTGCATGCCGTTGTGACGAACTAACTCGCTTAAGTATTGAAGATATAGTAGATAAAGGCCAGTACATATATGTTTCTATACCTGATACCAAGACGAACAAATCGAGAAGCTTTACAATTTTAAAAGAAGGATTTTTGGTAAATGTGCTTGAATTATTTAGAAAATATGTGTCCCTAAGGCCAGAGAACACGCCTCACAAAAGATTTTTTGTCAACTTTCAAAAAGGCAAATGCACTAGGCAATGCGTGGGAATAAATAAAATTTCGAAAATTCCGAGAGTAGTTGCTCATTATTTGCAACTACCTGATGAAATCTTATATAGTGGTCATAGCATGCGGCGTTCTTCAGCGACACTTCTAGTCAACGCTGGGGCCGATATCACCAACCTTAAACGCCATGGCGGGTGGAAGTCTTCTACCGTGGCAGAAGGATATTTAGAAGATTGAATCTCTAACAAGTTTGAGATTGCAAGACGAATACAGGGTGAAGAGCGCACCAAGGCAAGTACTAGTGCTGAAAGACTTCCTGAAGAACACTCCGCACAATGTAACGTTGTCCAAGATAAATCTAATATAACAATTACTGTTAATATAAACACGAATAAATTGTAGTATAATATATTAGTTGTTTTATGTTATTTTTTTAATTGTGAAATGTTGGAAGTAATAAAGAATTAGTATAAGTCACTAGTGAGCTAAAGTCTATAATTCACTAGTGAGCTAAAGGGTACTTTAGCTCACTAGTGACTTATAGTACACTTTATATCCTCAAAATCTGATCAATTATGTAGATATTATATGTAAGTGTTGGATAAAGGAATTTTTTGTTGTGAAAATATTGGTGTCATTTTTCAAACAACTTTTTATGTAGATTGCAGATATGCATGCTTTTAATTTTTTTCCAAACGAGACAGCCTATACATTTTTTCAGTTTTTAAATGTTTAAGAGAAAATTATCCTTTTTAAAAATGTATTAGGTATACACTTTGTATTTTTTTACAAGCCATTTCTAAAAAATTGCATAATATGCCATTAAATATTATTATTATTAAAAATAACAATCTAAAACGATGGATTGCTTGCTTAACTTAAATTAAGTATTAAACTTTTGCAATAATCAGTGGCGTACATTATTTTGTCAAAAATATTCTTTATACCGCTCCATACGCCACTGGATTAGGTAAATTTAATCTTAATAGGCGCTTTTAAATCTACAAATAACACTGCCGAATTTTGTGAAAAGCGGATGAGAAAATAATAATACTGTTTTTATAACTTTTAGAAATAGTTCAGATATTCTGTTGTCGGTTTTAACGGTATTAGATTTTATTACTTTCTTGATTAAAAAAATATAAAAATTAGTTTAAAGTCGTCGGAAAATCCAAATATTGACAGATCATAGTACCCAAATATGGACTCTGATAATTTGTGATATAATGAAAAAGTTGGAAAGGGCCTACTGTACAAATTCTTCCAAAAAAACCTTAAACAAAGCTTTGAGAGCCAGAAGAAACGATTAATAGAATTAACCAACACACATATCAATATGTTCAAATATGCGCATAATTACCCATCTCATGCGCACAGTTACCCCATAGATAAAGAAATCGTGCGCAAATACATTTGTTTCCTTTTTTACCACAACAGAATTATCTGTTTATTTTATTAACTTATTATTGTGTACAGGGTGGCTCGAATTCGACGCTCATCATTGGGATTTCGGAAACCGTAAGAGATACAGGATCGGTTAAATGGAGGCAAAGTTGCGCAATTTGATGCTCAATAAAATGCCGTTTTGCGTTTTAAAAAATTCTGAGTACTTCCGAAGATACTCGAAAAAAACCGGAATTTTCAATTTTGGTTTCTATTGTTTCCTGGCTATATTTGTTAAGATAACTCAAAATGAAAAACATGTTTTCATGGCCACTTTTTCTGCTCTATAATTCAGTGTGATTAAATATTGAATCTGACGTTTCGGCTTCTGGCGACCATCATAACTTATTTTTAAATACGGACCAGATATTTTTTCAATTTAATTAAATCCTTTCATCACTCTTAAAATATTATATATCGCCACTTCGATATTTGCTGACGTTTCGTACAGATAATTCCATCACCAGAATATTGCATATTTATTTAACCATAATACGGCCCTGAACTACATTTTTAGGTAAAAAGGTAAAAAAAGAATAAACTTATTACATATTCATAATGTTTTATTGCAACTCATTGATATCTAACAGCGGAAATTACTTTATTAACAGAAACTAACCAGCAGGTACCAATTCAAGGAAGAACTTCATTTAATGTATGGATTGGTATGTGGAGGAACAAAATTATTGGACCTTTCGTTTACGAAGGGACCTTAACTTCCAAACGATATCTAAATTTGATTAGGAATGATGTCTTGGACGCACTAGATAATCAACCTTTGGCAGTATTTCAAGAAATATGGTGGCAGCAAGACGGAGCTCCTGCCCACAATGGAAGGAAAGTAGCTCAATTCCTTTACCATATATTTCCTAATAAATGGTTTTGCAAGATGGCCCGCTAGGAGCCCAGATCTTAGTCCCCTAGATTATTTCCTTTGGGGATATCTTAAGAACCGTTTATTTAAAAATGCACCTCACGACCTTTAAGTACTACGACAAAATTTGATAAGGGAAGTCGCTGCCATTCCTGCGAGAACAATTAATCGAGCTGTATTAAAAATACAAAGCAAAGCAAGAAAATGCATTGAGGCGGAAGGTTATCTCTTTGAACACCTATAATAGTGATTAAATTATGTTTATATTTAATATGGGCATCAAGATAGTATTACAAATTGTTTATGTAAGCTGATTTGTTGTCTACCTTTTTGTATCTTATGTCTAATATTCATGAAATTTTCGGTTAATAAAGTAATTTTCGCTGTTAGATATCAATGAGTTGCAATAAAAAGATTACGAATATGTAATAAGTTTATTCTTTTTTTTACCTTCTTACCTAAAAATGTAGTTCAGGGCCGTATTATGGTAAAATAAATATGTAATATTCTGGTGATGGAATTTTCTGTACGAAACGTCGGCAAATATCAAAGTGGCGATATATAGTGTTTTAAGAGTGATGAAAGGATTTAATTAAATTGAAAAAAATATCAGTTCCGTATTTTAAAAAAATAAGTTGATGATGGTCGCCAGAAGCCGAAACGTCAGATTCAATATTTAATCACACTGAATGATAGAGCAGAAAAAGTGGCCATGAAAACGTGTTTTTTATTTTGAGTTATCTTAACAAATATAGCCAGGAAACAATAGAAACCAAAATTGAAAATTCCGTTTTTTTCGAATATCTTCGGAAGTACTCGGATTTTTTAATACGCAAAACGGCATTTTATTGAGCATCAAATTGCGCAACTTTGCCTCCATTTAACCGATCCTGAATCTCTTACGGTTTCCGAAATCCCAATGATGAGCGTCGAATTCGAGCCACCCTGTACACACAAAGTAAAATAATTAACGTATCTGACTGTTTTTTTAATTTACCCAATTTTTTTTTAGTTTGGTGGGAATTACAATTCTTGCTTAGGTGCGCACTATTTCCCCACTCTCCCTGATACAACAAAACCAAAAAATATTTTTTGCAAATGCAGAAATATTAAATGATAATTATTATCCGGCTTCCACGACGTCATTTTAGGAATGCGATGTAATTGCCCGAAAGGAATTAAAATTAAGGGAATTTCTGAAATTCCGACGGGTCGTAGGAATTTTAGAATTTGAGCCGTTTTAGAGGAGTAGAAAGATTTTTCTTGTTGCGGTATTTTTAAATTTTTAAAAAATGATATTATGTCACGCAAAATTTTGCAAAATAACTAACGGATCGCTTAATAAAAAAAAACACGATTTAATGATTTGACATTTTTTTGAATAATATGTATACTTTAAAAGTTGCGGAAAAAATGCTACTACTAATTTCTGACGCTAAAATATGGCCATCTAGCTCAACTTACCTTGGTCCAAAAATGAATGATTTCGGAGATACAGGGTGTTGAAAATTTATTCTGGTTTTAGTTTTTATAAATCATTTTTTTAATAATAGGTGTACTGTTACAATATTTGGTAAACGGTAAGAAATAAGAATCTGCTATTAATTTTATTGTTTATGTATTTCAGTGGGTGTTGATACGTGGTAATAGAATTTTACGTTACAAGTCCGGTAGATGACTTAATACAGTACGAGATGTTTACGGAAGAGGTGACGCAGGAGCCGAGTCTGGAGTATAAACGAGTACTGTAATAACACCTAACAGAGATGTATCGTATGATATTTTATTTCATATTTTTTTCATGAAAATTAATGAATACATAGTATTTATAAAATTTTAAGAGAACATGTTGTTAGTTTCCACAGCCTTGTTCTCCATATCATGGGTAACTATGATTATTCTTCGCTTGTCACTGTCAAATTAATAAAAAAATATTATATTAGTTGTAGCTCCTAAACGGTATTAAATAGGTAAAGCTAGATAGGTCCAAATTAAATAGAAATTACCAAATTTAGTAAAACAAAATATTTATGAAAATGTAACAATAAGTCGGTTTTATAGTTATTTTTCGCACCAAGAGACCAGGGATGGCCATGGGGGGGGCATGATGGTATGCCCCCCTTGATGCCATGACCTTAATTGCAAATTTGAGCATTTAATAATGATATGGCCCCCAGGGTCGGTCGAAGGGGTAAGGGTAAGAGATATGTGGGAAGGAAGGAAGAAAAGAAGAGAAGGGGCAAAATTTTTTCGCACTTTTTCTCGAGCCGGCGCTGTGCCCCCTCGGAAAGTTCATATGAAGAGACACTCTGTATTTGAATTTTAAAACGCTTATTTTTTGCGGATTTGAAGGATGATGGTTGCAACAATTCGTACTATAATTTGCTGTTTTTTTTTCTAAAAACCATATACAACAAAAAGGTAGGTTATTTTTTAACTTTAAATTTAGCTTTAAGTCCACGCCCTGTATAGTAGCAACCCCTATTTTTTCAATACATTTTAGGACTTGTTAATAAAATATGTTTAAATAATACAAAATGTAGCAAAAAATTATAATAATTTTTCAAAATTTAAAATATAAGTTTTGGCTAAGGCTTAATTTATAAAAGTGGAGAAAAAAATGTAATAAATTAAATAGTACAGTCATGTAGAGTAAAAAAAAGCCATTATACTGGGTGTGCCAAAAATTTTAAGGTTATTTTTTAAATTCAAATACAGGGTGATTCAAAAATCGATCACAAAACTTAAGGGGGTGATTCTACTTGACAAAACAAGGGTAGAGCTTCATACAATTTTTTTCAAAATGTCATTCGTTTTCGAGTTACAAGCCGTCAATGTTCAATTTTTATTTTGGTTGTTTTGCCATATTGCATTTATTTTTTAACCAATCTAGTTGATATTTGGCACACAAATCGAGCTTTGCGAATTCTAAAATTTTAGGACAAAACTACTTTTTGAAATACCGCCAGAGGGCACCTTACCTAAAACTCAAAATTTATTTACATCATAACTTTTTAAATAAATCTCACCGTTTAGGCACCAATATACATTAAACTTTTTATCAATTTCAATCAAATTACCTACATACATACAGGATGTCCAGTAAATCAACCGACAAACTTTACGGGGCGATTCTTCAACAGAAAATAAGAAAAAACTTTATATAAACATATGTCCTAAACGTATTAGTTTTTGAACTACGGTGTATTAAATATTAAAAAGAACTATAGAGTACCTTATTTTTTAAGTTTTTAATTGTCTATAAAATGGAGCCCCCAGCTTTGCGATATCTGTTAAAATAAAAAGTTATGATGTAAATAAATTTTAAATTTTAGGTAAAGTGCCCTCTGGCGGTATTTAAAAAAGTAGTTTTGTCAACTGGATTGGTTAAAAAATAAATGCAATATGGCAAAACAACCAAAATAAAAATTGAACTTTGATGGCTTGTAACTCGAAAAGGAATGACATTTTGAAAAAAATTATATGAAGCTCTACACTTATTTTGTCAAGTAGAATCACCCCTTAAGTTTCGTGATCGATTTTTGAATCACCCTGTATAACTTTAAACATATTTTTTAGGCAAATCTATGACAATAACTTTGTTTAAAAATACTGTTTTAATAATAAAATGATTTTTATTGGGTAAACAGATGGGCGCAAGATAATCTAGACTATATATGTATCATTACACTTTTCAATGTGAACATAAAGTTCAGAAACCTCCTGTATAATTCGCCATAAGTCAGTTATGCGCATGATATGGTAAATAGGGCAAATCTCACTACTTTAAACTACTGTTTACAAACACAAACTTACCTGTCATTGTCAAAAAGCCCGCCAAATACAAAATTAACACCGACATCTTGAGAAAACGTCAATAAACTCTATAATTATATAACTATTTGTAACAATCTATCTAAATTCTTAACTATATACAGTCTCCATAACTTATATCTAAGGGGTACCGGTTAAATTAACCCCTGGTCAAGTTATACAGGGCTAGAAAATCGGCATTTTCGAGAGGAGATATAGTGCCTGTGCGGAAGGCGTTGGAAAACTGACAGAACGTAGGGGATGCTGTGAGCGCGCGCTGCTGTAGAGATGCGAGGGGCGGTTTTGGGGACTTCATCCCTTCTATTTTACACTGAAATTTGTCCATATATACTGCTCTACATAATATTTTTAATAAACAAACTATATTCTTTCTCCCGATTCTTTCGAGAAAAATTACCGAAATAATTAAAACAACCCTAAATCTTTAAATCTTAATCCTATAATAAATTCAAGATTAAAAAATCTACAGGGTGATCATTTTTAAGTCGGCACTATTGCTAACTTCTTTATTATTGGAGATACGAAGTCGGTTAAATTGGCAAAGTAGTAGTATTTTTTCCGCTGATTACCGTGCTGTCAACAAAAAAAAATTAAACATTGGGTTTTGATTTATTGCAAAAAATATACTTTTTTAAATTAAACACCCTGTATATTATATCACTATTCTTAAGATCTATCAAAGACCATTAAAAAAGTCCTTATGTGTTACTTATATCCAATTTTTAATAGTTTCGGAAATATGGCCATCCTCGGGAATTTAATAGAAAACCGGCATTTTTAAAATAGAACACCTTGTATATTGCATCACTATTAAATAAATATTTTAAAGAGCTTTAAAAAAATACCATATTTAATATGTCTATCTCTTTATAGTTTTGGAGATATGGACCTCAAATCTGAAAATTATGTTAAATTGTTATTATCTCTACAGCTTCAAGCTATAAGCCCAAAGTTTAGTGGCGAAAATAAAATAGACATTATTTCTTCTATCTTTTAGATTTGAATGGCCATATTATACAGAGAGTACCAAATTTTTTTATTAAGTTCCTTATCACTATTCAACGGATTTTGATGCGGTTTTTTAAATAGATAGAGTGATTTAAGAGGAAGGTTTATATGTATATAATAATTTTCAAAGTCTTTACGGTATAGGAAAGGGGAATTGTTTTACTCCGAATTAAACGTGTATGAAGCCGCGGGCAAAAGCTAGTTATTTATAATGCAGAAAGGTGGTGAGTTAGGCGATTTTAAGTTTACCTTAGCATCAAACAAAGGTAACCATGTCTTATTTAAATGAATTAAAGGTGATGTTACATAATTATTTTTATTAAATAAAACATACGCACTTTCTATTATTTTGCGTTTTTGGAACAACCATTTTTTGCTAAAATACCTAAAGCATCTCAGGTTATCCCGTAATTGTTATCAAATGCAAAATATATGTCATTAAGGAGCACTACCCCAGGTGAAGTAAGTGAAGTGCCACTTCACCAAAAATAAATAATAAAACATAAAAAAAAACATATTACTATTATTTAATTCATTTTTCTCATTTCTATTCCTTATTTGTAAAATTCGCCATGGAAAATCTAGCACATGAATTAACCGCTGGCGCGAGTCGCTTTCCTCCGCTTTCGGCAACGCGAGATCGCAAGTGTATTGCAAATATAAAAGGGACCAAAGTATACACCTCATGCGGGGTTTTGTTTACGGTTTGACGCTCTGTTGCCATGACAACGGTATACTTACCGGCGGCCAGAATCGCGGGTGGGTGTATCAGGGTTTATTGCTTGGTAAATCGCTAGCCTTAAAGATATAATTTTGTGCAGATAATATAGGTTTTGGTCGTTTCGTTGGTTTTCACGTATTATTTCAATTGTTACCGTTTGAGTATTATTCGCGACAATGATTTTTCACAGGAAAAATTAAAGGACAGTACAGAGCACTTCTCTATGAAATATAAGATCATATTTTGATGGAAATGGAAGTAAGATTCGAAGATTATTACAAACTACAATTAGTTTGTCTTGCTGATGCTGCAAAGTTTGGCCAGTATAACCAAACTTTTCCCACTGATTCTTTTCAAAATTTATTGGAGATATATGCCGAATCATTTCCAAAAATCAACGGCTCAAAAATATACTTGACCTAATATTTGCTGATGAAAGTTATAGAAATATTTCATTGCAGCAGTTAGTGAAACAAGTTGGCGCAAATAAAGGCATTTTTACCGAGGCGTATAAACTTTTTTCACTAATTTTAACGATACCGTCGACAAGCGTGTCAGTGGAACGGAGTTTTTCTTGTCTTAAGCGTTTAAAAACTTTCTTAAGAAACACTATATCCCAAGATAGACTTTTATCTTTGGCCAATATTTCAATTCAAAAAGGAGCTTCTACAGAAACTGATAAAAACTCAATTTTATGAAGATATAATTGATAAATTTTATCTTCTTACGCCAGTGACTTGTACAGTTTTTATATTATTTTTAGAATAAGCAAATAAAAATACAGCTTTTAAGTCTTTTATTTTTTTGTTTGTATCTTGTTTAGTCAAGGAGAAAAATAAAAAAATATACTTAATTTCGTAACAAAAAAAAAAAATTAAAACAAAAAAATATGACAGATGACAGTAAAAAATAGAACAAAAATGGGATGTATATTCAGTCTGAAACCTAAGTATTTATGTCAACCGAACAAAAGTGATCGAGTATTGGAACTTTTGTTATTGTTTTATGGACCTTTATCGCTGTTTTCTAGATTTTTTAATGTTACCCTGTATATAACAAAAGAATTTGATTAAAAAATACTATCTTTGTTTTAAGCAGTGTATTTAGCCCCAAGCTACCCCTTTTGCCACCCTCTGGGTGGTTATTAGGAGTAGGCGCTGGATTTTACGCTTAGTTGATACGCTGCCCAGCATTTTTTTTGTCTCTGTGAACAGGTACAAAAATGAAGAGGGGATAACGGAGGGGAAAAAGAGAAGTAAAAACGGGATAAAGTGTCTTTAATTAGAGTTAGGGGTAGAAATTTGTGTGTAATTGCAGAAAAATGATGTTACGGGATCGATAAGTTCTAAAAAATGTAACAGAAATGTATTTGGTTGAATTTGTTTATAAAGCGGAAAGAAAAAATTTAGGTTGGAAATTTAAATTAGTAGTTTTAATTTTTTAATCAGAATTTGGATGGTCAAATTTCCCAAACTATAAGGCATAGACATATCAAATGGGATATTTTCTTAAAGCATTTTGTATGCCTTTTTAATTGTGATAAAATATACAGGGCGTTCTACAGTGGCTAAGCCAGTTTTTTGGTTTAGAGGTGGCCATTTACCAAGGAGACCAACTTACCGACAGTTTACAGGGTGAGCAAAATTGGGCGTTTTTATGGGCTATCTCGGTTATTACTGGAGTTATTAAAAAACCGATGTAGGTGTTATGGACTCGATTTAAGAGAAACTTAAAATAGCGTAGTCAGAATTTTAGTAAAATTATTTACCTAAGAGATACGAGGGAAAATTAAAAAATTGACGTTTTTGATTTTACCCCATACAGGGTGATTCAAAAATCGATCACAAAACTTAAGGTGGTGATTCTACTTGACAAAATAAGGGTAGAGCTTTATATAATTTTTTTCAAAATGTCATTTGTTTTCGAGTTACAAGCCGTCAAAGTTGAATTTTTATTTTGTTTTTTTTGCCATATTGCATTTATTTGTTAACCAACCCAGTTGATATTTGGCACACAAATCCAGCTTTGCAGATTCTAAAATTTTAAGACAAAAGTACTTTTTTTAAATACCGCCAGAAGGCACTTTACCTAAAAACTTAAAATTTATTTACATCATAACTTTTTATTTTGACAGATATCGCAAAGCTGGGGGCGCAATTTTATAGACAATCAAAAACCTAAAAAATAAGGTACTCTTTATTAAAGTTGATAAACCTCACCGTTTAGGCACCAATAGACATCAAAGTTTTCATCAATTTTAATCAAATTACCTACATACATACAGGTGTCCAGTAACTCAACCGACAAACTTAACCAAACGTAAGAGTATTAAGAGTATATTAAGGTAAGTATAAATCATAAAAATATTTTAATTACCACATTTAATTAATCATTTAAAATATTATTGTAAAAAAGGTGTTTATACGGGGTACGCTCAAAAACAAATATTAAAATTTAAATATTTTAAAGGCTATAGGAGATGTTAATACCATGTTATATATATATTTGTTATTGTAGTGACAAGGATTAATAATATACGACAAGGTAAAAATATACGGGGTGTTCCATAAGAAAAACATCAAGTTGGCATTGTAACTTTTTGACGCAACCCTGTATAAAAATAAAATACTTTCCGTAGATCCTACGTAAAAAGTTCTACAAAAACGGTTTTTTGCTATTTCTTATATTAAAGGATATATGGAGTAAAATCAAAAACGACAATTTCTTAATTTCCCCTCGTATCTCTTAGATAAATAATTTTTGTTAAAATTTTGATTACGCCAGTTTAGGTTTCTCCAAAATCGAGCCCTTAACACATACATCGGTTTTTTAATAACTCATGTAATAACTGAGATAGCCCATTAAAACGCCCAATTTTGCCCACCCTGTACACACTACGCCATTTATATTTGGAATTTAAAAATATCGTGCTTATTCGACGGACATACTGTGCGACGGACTTCTTCTGGGACCAAATATATATTTTTAAAAAATGCCAAACTGAACAATTTAAAAAAACATAACATATTTTTAATTCATTTAATAAGTAGTTATATCCATATATTAATTTTTAAAATTACAGTTATTTAAATAGAAGCGTTTTTTAGTAATATGGAGTTATAGATACTATTGTTGGATGGGGACCAAGAGTAAACTTATAAAACACGTCACTTTAAATCACTTGTAGAAATAATAAGAAAGTGACTAAGAAAACACTTATTTTTACCAGGAACAGAATGATTTCGCGCTTAGAAAAATTAAAGTTGATTGACCCTTAAGGTGCTTTCAAACCAACGCGGGACCGCAGGAGCGGGAACGGTGGCTGGAACGCGAAAACGAAGGCGTGAACGGGGCAATTACACTGGCGCGGGAAATTAAAAAGGAAAACAAATGTATTTTGACACCGTCTTTCAACCTTAAGGCCGTGTTTCCACGTGCGATTTTTTAAAGTTAATATGGGCCACAAAAGTGGTTTGATAGTGACCGATCCGACCACAAAAAGTAGTTCGTCCAGCCGCTGAATTTGTTTTGTAGTCAGTGGACAGAATCGGCAACTGAGGGCAACAGAAGTATAATTGTGGTTGTCAAAACGCCCGTGTAAAAGGAGTAAAATTTTAGCATTGTTGGAAACGGAACTACAAGCTAGCGACAGTAGACCACACACCAACCACTTTTGTGGCCCATATCAACTTCAAAAAGTCGCCCGTGGAAACACGGCGTAACATGTATGACAGTTCATGAGATAAAAAAAAGGCTTATAATATATACAAGGTGTTTCAGAACTATGGGATCAAACTTTAAGGTGGACTTATGATATTTATTTTAAAGAAGCATGCCAATCGTTGGTATTCCAGTGGCGAATTATTGCGTATGGTAGCCAACGACTAATTTTTTTCCAGTTTGCAAATTCAAAAAAAACAAAATTCTTTAAAATAAATTATAAATAAAACCCTATTTATTTGAAATAAATTATAAATAACACAACATATTGTGTCATTATATACATTTCTATTCTATTTTAGTAAGTTGTAAGTTCTTAACTGGCCAATCACTATATTGTTTACTTTATGTTTGTTTACGTATTCCGTCGTAGAATTACGACTCAGATGGATCCCGCTACCTAGCCCGTTCCCGCGGTGTTTTATTTCGCTGCTGAGTAGCGTCTGGTCACGCGGGATACCGCAGTGCTGTGTTTGTTCTCGTATCCCGCCGTAGTAATACGTCTCTAACGGATCCCGCTACCTAGCCCGCTCCCGCGGTCCCGCGTTGGTTTGAGAGTACCTTTATACAACAAACTTCCCTATATTTTGAACAATCAATCGCATCCCAAAGAGTTTTGCATTTGTTTTAAGTAAGTAAAGGGATATTTTCTTTGTTAGCTGCTTACAGCAGCTGTTAGCACTTTCATTTTTTGACAAAACAATGACGTCAGTCTTACAGCAGCTCACAGCGGTTGTTAGCGGCGTCGGGAGATGTCTAACCACTGTCTAACAGAATGAAAATATAAGGAGGGGGAAATACGGCCGAATTAGAGTTAAAAAGTCAAACAAAATTGACTAAATGTATACTAATAACAATAACAATAGTATGTAGGAAAACCATGTGAAGGATTAATTTACCTCCCATGAAAGATATTGCTCATTTTTGTTTTAGTTTTGTTTTTTAGGTTATATTATTATTATTTTTTTATGTCATTTGTCATTGGCGGTAAGGGCTTTTATTTTTTCGATTTACATTATAATGACGTCAGCTGTTAGACAAGCTTGTTAGCAGCTGTAAGACAGGAGAATTGGAAAAATATCCCTTAAGTTTTAACATAACGAGAAAAAAATGAATACAGGGTGGTACAGAATGTTGTTAAGAAAGTTTAAGGGCAAATTCTGAATGAAAAAGAAAAGTTAGTATAAAGATGTGTCCAGATATGCATTGTTTTCCAGATACAGAGGGTTAAACTTTATAAAAATTTGGCAGTGTTACTTGTAGTTTTAAAAGGCTGGTTAAGATTAAACAGTGCCGTATTATCCATTAGGATGACTAGGCTACAGCCTAGGGCGCCATGAAAAAATAGGCGCCAGACAGGGGAGTAATAGGCGCTAGACAGAGGAGTTTTTAAAAAAGTTTAGGTCGGGTGGGTATTAGAAGAAATACCTCTGTGAATAAGGTGCTTTGAAATAAATGAAATAGGCGCGAAAAGGACGGAATGCCTTTTTTTTTTGGTCATCAAATTTCATTTCGGATGCTGTTGAATTAAGGCGCCTGAAAAGAAAATAGGCGCAACGGAGGTAAGGACCTTTTTTTTTTACTCTTCAAAATTTTTTGTCATGTAAAATAGGCGCTCTGGGACTTGTAGCCTAGGGCGCCTCATAGGGTTAATACGGCCCTGAGATTAAATTTATTTCAATTGACCTAATCCAGTGGTGTCTCAAAAAATATTTCTGACAAAAGAATGTACGCCACTGACTTTTGTAAAAGTTTTATATTTATTATTGATTAAGCAAGATAAAATAAACCATTTTCAGCTCTGTCATTTTTTCGAATTTTAATTAGTTCTCGAGAAATAAAATAAAATTTACCTAATTTTATATCCCCGGTCCACCCAAAAACATGGGGAAATTTTTTAAGGTAAATGTTAGTATTATTTAATTAGGTGTTTGTGGTTATATGTGCTTTTTTCATATTTTTAATAGTAAAATCTTACCTTAAATTTTGTTAACAATATTCTGTACCACCCTGTATAATGGCCCCAAATCTACACCACTGGTCGTTAGTAGTAAGAGACTAAGGGTACATCGCAAAAATCGAATCCGATTGGACAGATCGCACTGAACCTGTGCCCTTCGTCGTAGAGTTTATCAGATACAGATAATCCGGTTCTAAATTCTTTTAAATTTGACAAAGAAAAGTATATACAACGACAAAAAAGCAAACAAATAAAAATAGACTTTTAACCTTACTTTTGTGGTATTTTCTAAATTAATTTTCTTTAACACTCTTTTCGCGGTCTTCGAATAGTGCGGTTCACGTTTACGTAGAAGTCTACATAGACTTCCCGGGTAGGCGGCTGAAGGAGTCGTACAAGCGTTGCTGTACCCTTGGGGATCAAGAAAAGATTCACGCTTTATTGGGGCTTCTTTCTTCTGGGGCTAAGCGCTGTGAGTGAAGATTCCTAAAGCCTGAGGTTTTTACGTTTTGGTGTTAAACACATGGTGTCTTCGTATGGTCGAGGAGGTGCGCATGCCTTGCAGAAAAGCGTCAGTGGTGAAAGTGACGGTTATGCGCGATACCAGTAGCAGCCCTTGGTTTGACAGTCACTATTTATGCATGTTCAGAAGTTTATCGCTGTTGTTGATTGTTGGAAGTGTTTCTTATTCATATACTAGGAAAGTCTGGGAGTTTCGAGCTCGATTATCCAGACGGACGGACAAAGCCGGGAATTTATGCATGTTCAGAAGTTTATCGCTGTTGTTGATTGTTGGAAGTGTTTCTTATTCATATACTAGGAAAGTCTGGGAGTTTCGAGCTCGATTATCCAGACGGACGGACAAAGCCGGGAAAGCTTATAAACAATAGCTTATATGACCGGAACGGGAGAACTGGCGAGTTGACTTAGTATCAGAGTCATAAAACAAAGAGATAGATGGATAGATAATTTTCTTTAATTTTGGAAAATAAGACAAAATAATAACTTAAACCACTAAAGAAACACTATCACAATATTTTAACAAATATTTAAGCTTATTTTATTTCCCACTATTTCGTTTCTACACTTATCAGCTGTTTTACTTAACTGTCATTTTTCAAACCTTTTCCAAAACCGTGAATATCGTACAAATATAACCTCCGATCGGACTGAACTCAATTCAAATCGCTTGAAAAACAGGATTGACTTATGGCGTTCAATTCAATCCCTTACTCAATCTGAAACGTGTATATCGCATTTTTTTGTCGGATTAGGTTTTATCCGATTGGTTGAATCGGATCCAGTATAGCGATGTACCCTTAGTCAGAGTTAATTTCGTTATTTAGAAGGTGTATTTGGGTTTGTAGGTGTGTACTCTCCCTAATGTTTATATTCCCTAATTAAAATAAAGTGTCTTCCGCAGTTTTATATAAGAAAAATGTGTTCACGTTACAAAATATCAAAACTGACGTAAAAAATAGGGCAAACACGATACGCAAGCAATCTGTTATAAATTTATGACGTGAAATATTATGATAATAAAATAGGAAATAATTAAGTTATTATCCCTTAGTAAAATATTAATCATTTTGATAATGATCAGTTTTCTTACATTTTATTTGTAAGTTTAACTTTATTAATTTGGAGACAAATCACGAAGTATGATAAGAAGCAGTTTATTTACACAGGGCTTAAAGAATAATTGTAGGGTGGCACAGCTAAGTGACCTTATTGACAAATTTAAAAAAAAAATTAAAAATCAGAGAAATAAGCAAAAAATGTAATTGGACATACCGGTGGCCTGAACTCCAAACTTTGTTTGCAATGGCTAGGTTGAATTTGGCACTTTTTTTTATCTTTGGACAAACCACGAAGGCTAAAAGCCTAAATAGTAACGTACCGTGGGTGTCTTAAGCGAGGTAAGAGGGAGTTTGTTGATACGGGACTTAAATACTTGAAGATTTGGGGGAAGGAAAGACCTCCGCGGGCAGCAGGTTCCACAATCTAGAAACTGTAGGGATAAAAGAACGAACAAAGTGAGAAGTTCGAGGCCGGTCCAGTTTGACCGTATGAAATGCATACGCGCGGAACTACGAGTTTCTCTGTTGGGATTCGTGAGTGGAGGAACTATACTGGACAATTCTTCAGAGCAGAAGCCATGGAAGTACCTATAAAAAGCGATAAATCCCCCACAGCCCGACGATGGGCAAGAGAGGGAAGCCTTTCTGTAAGTGAAGGATCATTAATGAGACGAATAGCTCTTCTTTGAATAGAATCAAGAATGCTTAGGGTTGTGGGGACGCCATGTCCCATATATAAGAACAATATTCCAAGGGAGGTCGGATTTGGTACACATATAAAGTGTATAAATTAAAATCTGAAAAATACTTTTTGGCTCGAAAGAGAAATCCAAGTGTTTATGCCAGTTAAGGTTACTTTCAAATGTGACGCCCACAAGATTGAAGGTGTCTTTGCTCTGTAAAACTTGGCCGCTCATAAGTAGAGAATGACTATTTGATGACTCTTTTCGCGACAAGGAACATGACTGTGTTTTGGATGCATTAAAATGGACGGGATTTTTGGCGCCCCAATCCAATATTAAATTAAGATCCTGCGAAAGAGATATCTGCATCGCTCTACGTTTGTTTTCCAAGTCAGGTTTAGTGATGGGTTTAGGAACCTGAAAACTGGAGTGAAGAGGCGTCCCACGCCGCCAATGGTTTTATTAATTAAAATTAGGGTAGGGATAAATTAACCTTCTATTTCAACAAATTTCACAGCCTTTTATTAAAATCGGATAATTGCGATGGTATTAAAAACCCGATTTTATTTTTAAAGTTTAACACCTTGTATCTTAGAAACAAAGCATTTCCGGACCTATGATTATAGGAACGTTTTTTTATAAAATTGGGTGACAATTTAATAAACGGTTTTCTGCTATTTTAAGGGTTTTTAAATATATTGATACTTAGATATTTAAGACACTCTTCTAAATAAAACGTAAGTGGCGCACATCCCAAATATTCCGTTTAAAAAAAATATCAGTAAACAAACTTAAGGGACCGGGGAGTGAAAAGGGGTGCTAGGCGGTGCGAATTAATGAAACTGAACATCACATGTAAAATTAAGTAAAAATTACATTTTTGCCACATATTTTTGAGAATAAAGATAAAAAATATGATAAATATAAAATTGTTAATTCATAACCTTAAAGTAAGAAGAAAAACGACTAAAAACTTTAGTTATATTATACTAAATATGGAAACCATTTGGCAACATCGGAAGGGTCTGATTCTATTAATGAGTGAATAAAAAAAAGAATTCAGACAAACTGGATTCATAAAGTGTCTCTGGTGTAATTAAAGGATTAAAAAAATGTTGACTAACCAGAACTAACCTGACCAACCTTTATAATCCCTCTTTTATTATTAAACATTTAAACAACGTTGCCAATTGTCCATAATAAAAGTGGACAAATGACAAATAAAATATGTTTTTATTATAAAAAAATCATTACTGCGCCTTCATATTATTATTAAGGACAACTAATAGATAACATGTACGTCAAAATATTTAAAAAAATTGTTAAAATAGCAGAAAACCGTATACTAAATAATTACCTAAAATTGGCCCAGGAATACGTTCTTTAATTCTCTAACCGCAATTAGAAAACACCCTCTATATGAAAATGTTTAAATAAATTTTTTCTACTACTGTATAAATAAGAAAACTTTGTGGTCCTAGCAACGCGAATGATAACGAAAGCGAACCTTCGTGCTACCTGGTTGCTAAGCGTTGCTAGCTACGAAAGTAATATTTTCAGCGCCTGGACAAAAAGTAAGAGTAAAAAAAAAAGAAAATATGCTTGTGGGAAATATTAGGATTTATTTATAAAAAGTAACTAATTTATGACAAAATATTTTAAAAAACTAGGTTAGGTATTCACATTAAAAGTAATTGTGCAATTAGCAAAAGAAATTGGAGGAATAATACTTAAATTAACAGTTTTTAAATTTGTTGTTGGGGTATCGTTATCACCTTTAACTACGGTAATATTCATATTTTTCACTGTTACTTCATTAGAGGAAATATTGGTAGGAATTTCGTGTAAAATCTTCTTTGAAATTTCCACCTTATTACTATAGGATTCAGCAATATATCCCTCCGCAACAGAAGAAGACTTCCAACCTCCTTACCTTTTTAAGTCCAAAATATCGATATCCGAAGCATTGGCAAGGAACGTAGTTGACGTTCTTCTAAAAGAATGACCAGTGTATCTACTGATGTCTTCAAGCTTCAAAAACTTCGCAATTTCTTTAGGTACATTTGAAATAGTGTGCTTTCCAATTACTTGATTAACACATTTACCTCTTTCATAACGATACAATAAGCGCTCATCTAGAGCATTCCTTGGTCTCAGCTTAATATATTCCTGTAGAAATCTGACATAAGGAACTGAGCCTTCATCGTTTGTTACTACAAAGTTTCTTTTAAATTTATTTTTAGACTCCACTATTTTTACTATAGCCAAGTCATTTCTTATTTCTACATCACTTAGCTTCATTCTGTATATTTCGTCTGTCCGGCATGCCCCAGCCACTCCCATAATGGCTATTACTTTCATTGCTAAGTAACTTTGATCAGGCGCGTTAAGTAAAAACTTTATGATTTCTTCTTTTTTAAAAATTTTTGACTTTTTTGCCTCATAACCATCGTTTTTCCTTTTAATAAAAGCAACTAGTTTCTTGAACTCCGAAATATCTTGATTTTTATTTACGGAAATTGGTAACTTGAGCATGGAATATACAGACCAGAGGGTTGGTGGTGATAAAGACTCGGATTTTCCTTGAAAATACGCCAACATCACATTCTCGTCAATCCGCCCCACATTTTTTGTAGCAAGCCATTCAGAAAACGATTTATATGTTTGATGGTACCTCTTTTAGATTTGTCTGGCAGAAGTGAGACACACGCAAGGTCAGCTGCCTTTTGGATGCCATTTTCATATTCATTTAACATTTTAAAATGGGAATGGATTTATACTAAATTAACAATAATTCAATATCTGACAAGTGCTGATGACAGACAATGTCAACAATAAATGTGTGGCTATGGATTAATTTTTAACAGGTAAAACTCCAAAATCTCTGATATTTCTATTAAAACATGATGTTAATGATTATTAAATTATGCGATACATAGAACAGTAGCAGAAAAATATAATACATTACACGATGCGAAAGGCCTTTCAAGTGTTCGGAGGTTTTAAATGGCCAAGGCGAAGCCACCTCACACCAAAAAGTAAACTTTCGCATCTTGTAATGTAAATAACTATTTTGTTGCAAGAGAACCTTTTTGTTTGTCAATTTTTTAGGGTCCCACTTTTGTTTTTTGCCCAGGGCCCCTGCTGACGTAGCTACGCCACTGGACTCTAAAGCAATTTCACTTAAAAGTCTAAGTAAATTTATTTTTAAAAATAATTTATTGAAATAATTAATTCAACCGACAGGTATCCACATACACTTTCATAATTCCATTATATTACTTTCATACCGACAGCAAAAAGTACTAACAATATCTTTGAAACTTTCCAAATTAAAAACTTTGAGATTTTTTGCAAAAAGTATTTCAAAGCAACAAAGAAATAAAGTTTAGAACTTTAAATAAGAGAGGCGAGGAAAAATACTTTACAAATAACTAGGAAAACTTTTTGTAAAATCTGATTGAAGCGAATTAAAAATCTTTTTGATGTAACTCCTCGGTCTGCAATACAAAAACGGTTTTATATTTTAAAAATATTTTTGTATAGGCATATGTGGGTAATTTGACTGTAAAATTTAAAATATTAAAGAATTTTACAGGGTGCTCTAAAACAAAAATCCATATTCAACAAATATATATTTTTTAAAATAAAACACCTTGTATACAGGGTGTCCCAACTCTATTTATACACGAAATAACTTTGCCCCTGTACAAGATACAAAGATAAACCTAAAATAAAAAATGTTTACTCGGATACACTCTTTTTACTGACAGTACTAATTGATATACGAGATGTCTCAAAAACCTAATTTTCATTGTCAAGTAGGTTTTTTTAAATGGAACACCCTGTATATATTATCATATTTTGACTCTGTATTAAATTCTACATCAAAAATGTATAACACACTATACGTCAATTATTGCTGGTTTTTGAGATATTAGCAGTATGCTGACATACCTATGAACAATTAATAGTGAAGAAAGAAAATCATATTTTGGTTCTGATTATTTTTAAATAGTTCTACCACTGTCAGATTACCAAATAATAAAATAACAAGTAATTAATTACCTCATTGTAAGAACTACTTATAGGTATGTCTTGCTTGCTTGCTTGTTTATGGCTTTCATGCTAGTGAATCGCCAGCTCTCTCCCTTTCGATCATATAAGCGATGTCGCTTATAGGTTTTCCAGGACTTTGTCGTTGGAACTTCTGGATAGTCGAGCTTTGTAGCTCCCAGAAGTTCCTAGCACATGTCAATAACGAAGCTATGAAATGCATAAATTGCGGCCATCTTCCCAAGAGCTGCTACTGGTATCGCGCATAACCGGTTTCTTTCAGTACTGACGTCCGTCACCCGCAGCGCCCGCCTCCATTCTCCGCCATTGAAGAATACCTCGTGCAGTACGCCAAACGGAAAAACATCAAGTTATAGGAATCTTCACTCACAACGCCTAGCCCCAGAAAAAAATGCCTTTTCAATTTAGCAGTGAGTTTCCTATCTTCCTCGGGGCACCAGAACGTCTTCTAGATCCTTCATGCACGATTCCACGTGAGAGCCCGGTATGAGCTCCCTTCCAACGTCTAATCACTACCGAGAACGAACGGAAACTGTAGGTATCTCTCCCTCTATTTTTTTTTCTTGGTTTTGGTCCCTTTAGGTCCAATCCACCACTCTCCCCTTCCGGACTATGCTTTCCAGGGCTTCGTCGGCGGAAAATCTGGATAATCGAGCTCGTAGCTCCCAGAAATTCCAAAAAGAAAACAAACAATTCAACAATCAATGCAATGCATAAATTATCGGCTGTCAAACCAAGATCTGCTACTGGTGTTACGTATAACCTTCACTTTCACTACTGACAGTTCCCATAGCACGCTCATCTATTTCCCGCCATTTGAGAAATACCTCGTGTTCACCACCAAACAGGATACCATCAGCTTATAGGAATCTTCGCTCACAGCGCTTAGATTCAGAAGAAAGATGCCGTTAATTTAGCGTCAATCTTTCCTTGATCCCTGAAGGTAATAAACGTTCGTACGACACGTCTAGCCGCCACTCCGGGAAGAACTTTGTAGTTCTCTACGCACGCCCGAACTGTCCGGAGGTCAAACAAAGAGTCAACTGTATAGGTATGTCAGCAGTTTAGTTTATTTTAGACAGATGACACATAATAGATGATTTTAAGGTTAAGTAAGTAAACATGTATCCAAAATAAACTAAATAGCCGACTTAGAAGATCAATTTAATAGTAAAAAAGCCACAAGCGTTATACAAGTAAGGACGGCAATCAACTATCGCTGTCTAAACGCGTCGTTTACATCGTGTGTGAGCAACAAAATGGAGAATAATTGAAAGTGAGACAGAAGTGATGACCGCCTGGCATTTTTATTATCGACGTTTAGTCTACCTATTAGTAGTTTTTATAATAAACGGTAATTAATTGCATGTTATTTAATTATTCGTGGTTCTGATAGTGAGAGAATTATTTAAAAGTAATTAGAACCACAACTTAATTTTTTTCTTCACTTTTAATCGGTAATGAGTATATCAGTATACTGCTGATATCTCAATAACCAGCAGTAATTGACGTATAATATGTTTTACATTTTTGATGTAAAATTTAGTACAGAGTCAAAATATGTTAATATATACAGGGTGTTTCATTTTAAAAACCAACTTAACAATGAAAAGTATTCCGATGTATGTGCGCGTCAGATAGTCAGATTAACATTATCGAGCGTGGCTATTTTTTTATTTTGAAAAAAATTCTGGGATAACGAAAAATATATAATCCGATACAACCCGAACGATTTCCACAAGCCTCCAAACACTTCCTCCACCGATAAAAATATATATAGTAAGAACATTTTAAAAGCTCAAATTCGGTACCCTTTGAAAATAATACAAAAAAACATAAAAGGCCTTTCTCCAGAATAAAATTTAAAAGTTTATTTAATATTTTAAGAAAATTAAAACTTTTATACATTATGAAGAATAATTCCTGCTCTTCAATAATATAATAAAAGTTATTATTGCTTTAAAAGAAATAAAATTATGAATATTCAATATTGTTACTTACAATACATAGGTTGAAATCAATCTTTATGCATCAAAATAAAATCTTAACAGCATGCCAGACGAGAACTGGGCCAATGTTTGAGACGCAAACATTGGCCCAGTTCTCGTCTGGCGTCTTGTTAAGATTTTATTTTGATGCATAAAAATGATTTCAACCGAGTGCTAATGAACCTTTATTGTATTGTAAGTAACTTAATATTGAATATTCATAATTTTATTTCTTTTAAAGCAATAATAACTTTTATTATATTATTGAAGAGCAGAATTGTTCTTCATAATGTATAAAAGTTTTAATTTTCTTAAAATATTAAATAAACTTTTAAATTTTATTCTGAGAAAAGCCAAATAATATTTTGTTTAAATTTAATCTCCCAGAAAACAAATAAAACATAAAATAAAAAAGGCCGCCTGCAATCGGACTATTTTATACAAAGGCGCCGCTATCCTTTACAGCGACGCGCCGATACACTATGGGATAGAAATCCATTATTTTGGCCAAAAAGCAAGTTTGAAATTTTAATGGCTCATGCTGTGTATTTCAAAGTAGATACTCCAAACAACATGTACGCAAAATTATAAAAGGATATGACGACTTCTATTGGGGTAATAGGAAACTTGAAAATGTATTTTAAGTAAACATAAATATACAACATTTAATCTACTTAGTTTATTATTAGCCTTATTTACTAAAAAAGTAAAGAGTTTAAATAATAATTATCAATATAATAATATATATATTAATAATAATATAATAAATATTCTTGTGCTTCCGATACAGTCTCGCAAAGTCTCGCTATTTTTGTCAAGGATTTTTTTACTTTTTCTTTATCAGTTTTTGTACTTACAATTGCCTTCCTATTTTTTGCTACTTCTGAGTGTAAGGACAGATACAAGATTTTTTTATAATTTACAAGGTTTTCCATTGTAAAATTGAATATGTTTTGTCCTACACTATATATCCTAAGAGATAAAAGCATTCTGATGAAAGATATGGATTCTACAGAATCTACCCAACAAAACAGTGTTTTTTATTTATTTTATACGTTATAAAATAAAAAAAGCTGGGAAGATGTATCTCTATTACGCTTCTAAGAATAATTTAAAATTATTTTTCAGATTTGGATGGTCATATTTCCGTCAACTAATTGAGATAGACACATCAAATGTAGTATTTTTTAAAGCATTTTAAAAGATTTTTTGGTGGTGATATAATATTCAGGGTATTCCATTTAAAAAATCATACCCATTGTCGTACCCTGTATATCATATCAGATAATAATCATGGGATTACTAATTAGAATACTACCAAATTAACCAAACAAGCTGACATTTTAGTTTATTCTGTACAATAAAAATAATAATGTTAAGGCGGGTATAAATTTATAATAACATATAATAAGTTTTAGGTTTCCAAAAAGCATTTGTAATAATTTATAATATTTTTCCAGTAAAAAGCACCTCATTTTAAGTTAGATTGGCAAGTTTCAGAATTTTGACCAAAAAAATTAATTTCTATCCCATAGTGCGATGACCAGCTGCATCAACTGGAATATCATAAAAGAAATATAGCAAAGGCGGCCGCGAAGACAAGCATGCCGATTTATTTTCTTTAAACTTTTGTGATTTTTTTTTTATCAAAGAGCACCGAATTTACATTTTTAAACTGTTCCTTCATTATATGATATTTTTTCTTCTTATCATTTAAGGTTTGCAACCCAATAGGTCTCTATAACGCTTCGAGTTAGCATCCCTACAATAAGTTTTTTTCAAAATTTTACAGTTTTTTTAAAATTTAAACACCCTGTATCTTGAGAACGAATAATTTGCGGACCCGTGTTTATACAGGGTGTCCGAAAAGATGAGGGCAATAATAATAGGCGTGATAGAGTGAGCCAAAATAATGTTAGTACTTCATATAAAAAAAGTTCTATTGCGCTTCCTTACAAATTGATAAAGATATCAAACGGTGAAAGTAAAATGTTAAATTTTTCACCTCTGTAAAAATTCATACAATCAACGAAAAATTCGTCTCACCCTGTATAATTATGACATACTGCGCATCATTTGCCTATGAAAAAGCATTGTTATGAGCAGGGCTGTATTAACTGTTTGAAGCGTCCTAGGCTAGAATTTCCGGAGCGCCTATTTAAAAAGTTCTGAAGAGCAAAAACGTCCTTTCCTCCGTAGCGCCTATTTTCAGTGAGGCGCCTTAGTTCACCTCTCGAAATAAAATTTGATGACCAAAAAAAAAAGGTAATTCCCTCCTTTTGCGCCTATTTCATTCCAAAGCACCTTATTCACAGAGAAATTAGTCACCAAAAATCCCCACCCGACCTAAACTTTTAAAACTCCCTTGTCTAGCGCCTATTACTCCCCTGTCTGGCGATTTTTTTCATGGCGCCCTAGGCTGTAGCCCAGTCAGCCCAATGGTTAATACGGCACTGGTTATGAGTTAATTTAAATGCCCAAATATCATTAGTATTGTGGCGATCGTTCAAAAGTTATAAATAAAACATATTTTTTAAAATTTAACTTTGAAGGTCAATAACTTCCTAAGAAAGCGCGATAGATATTTTTTTATTTGAAGTACTAACACTATTTTGACTCACTCTGTCACTCCTATTATTTTTCCGGACACCCTGTATAAACTTTTTTTCTTATTTTCAATAGTAGAATCTGCCCCTAATTTTCTAACATTCTGTAACACCCTGTATAGTAGAATAAAACCAAAAAGTTACAGAAACAATATGTCCAAGTAAATTAAAGTAAGAATCAGTGGCGGCTATTCAGGTGTAGTAAGTGAAGTGCCACTTCACCAAAAATAAATAACAAAACATAAAAAACATATTACTATTATTCAATTCATTTTTCTCATTTCTATTCCTCATTTGTAAAATTCCCAATGGAAAATCTAGCAGATAAATTAACCGCTGGCGCGAGTCGCTTTCCTCCTCTTTCGACAACGCGACCAGTGTATTGCAAATATAAAACGGACCGAAGTATACTCCCGATGCGGGGTTTTGTTTACGCTTTGACGCTCCGTTGCCATGACAACGCTATACTTGCCGGCGGCCAGAATCGCGGGTGGGGGTATCAGGTGTATTGCTTGGTAAATCGCTAGCCTTAGCGCCTTTACACACTGACTGTTTTAGAGACTATAAAATAAACATTATCAATTAGGTGAAGTGCACTTTTCCGCGGTGTATTTTTAGTGCTCGGGATTTTGATTATTAATTTTGGTTAGTGGAACGGAGTTTTTCTTGTCTTAAGCGTTTAAAAAATTTCTTAGAAACACTATATCCCAAGATAGATTTTCATCTTTGGCCAATATTTCAATTTAAAAGGAGCTTCTACAGGAAGTGATAAAAACTCAACCATTTTATGAAGATATAATTGATAAATTTGCTGCATTAAAAGATAGAAGGATTGATTTGGTATAAAAATTTAGGGTAATTTTCTAGAAACCGGCGGCAACTCCGATTTTAACGAAATTTGGTATACGGGGTTTTTGGTGCGCTAGAAAATTAGTGCCTCAGGGTTCAGTACTAGCACCAACTTTGTTTCTTCTTCACATCAACGACCTTCTTTCTTCCACAACCAATCCCATTCATAGTTATGCTGACGATAGTACCCTTCACTCCACTTTCTCAGGTTCCCAAACCAATCTCTCAACCCGACTTGGAAAGCAAACGCAGGGCGATGAAGATATCTCTTTCACAGGATCTCAATTTGATATTGGATTGGGGCACCAAAAATCTCGTTCAATTTAATGCATCCAAAACACAATCATGTTCCTTGTCGCGAAAAAATCATCAAACACTCACCCTTTGCTTATGAGTGGCCACGTTTTGCAGAGCGGGGACACATTTAACCTTGTAGGCGTCACATTTGAGAATAACCTTAACTGGCATAAACACATTGTATCTATAGCCACCGCGGCTTCAAAAATCTTGGATTTCTTTTCCGAGCCAAAAAGTATTTTTCTCCTTCCAATTTATACACTTTGTATGTGTCCCAAATTCGACCCTCTCTGAATATTGTTCTCATGTCTGGGGAATGGCATTCCCTACAACCCTCAGCATGCTTGATGCCATTCAAAGAAGGGCTGTTCGTCTTATTAATGATCCTTTACTTACTCAAAGACTTCCTTCTCTTGCCCATCGTCGAGCTGTGGGAGATCTATCGCTCTTCTAAAGATACTTTTACGGCTTCTGCTCCGACGAATTATCCAGTATAGGCCCTTCTCTTGCAGCTCCCAACAGAGAAACTCGTAGTGCCGCACGTATGCATCCCTATACGGTCCAATTGGACAGGCCCCGAACTTCCCATTTCGTTCGTTCTTTTATCCCTAGAGTTTCTAGACTGTGGAACCTACTGCCAGCGGAGGTCTTTCCTTCCCCCTAAATCTTCAAATTTTTAAGTCCCGTGTTAACAAACTTCCTCTTAAGACGCCCACGGTACGTTAGTATTTAGGCTTTCAGCCTTCGTGGATTGTCCAAAGATAAAAAAAAAAAGAATAAAAAAAAAGGGATAACGAAAAATATATAATTGCCATGACAACGCTACACTTTCCGGCGGCCAGAATCGCGAGTGGGGGTATCAGGTGTATTGTTTGGTAAATCGCTAGCCTTAGCGCCTTTACACACTGACTGTTTTAGAGACTATAAAAATAAACATTATCAATTAGGTGAAGTGCACTTTTCCGCGGTGTATTTTTAGTGCTCGGGATTTTGATTATTAATTCTGGTTAGTGGAACGGAGTTTTTCTTGTCTTAAGCGTTTAAAAACTTTCTTAAGAAACACTATATCCCAAGATAGACTTTCATCTTTGGCCAATATTTCAATTCAAAAGGAGCTTCTACAGGAACTGATAAAAACTCAACCATTTTATGAAGATATAATTGATAAATTTGCTGCATTAAAAGATAGAAGGATTGATTTGGTGTAAAAAATTTAGGTAATTTTCTAGAAACCGGCGGCAACTCCGATTTTAACGAAATTTGGTATACGGGGTTTTTGGGGCGCTGATCACGAATCTGAAAGATTTTTTAGCGGAAACGTTTCGTTCTCGAGATATTCATCATCAAAGTTTAAATTTGAACTAAGCATTATATTCCCCCTTCTTTTGCACACAATTCTTGATTTAAAGCTAAAGTGTCACACAATATTTGATTTTCACCTTTTAAAACCCCGTTTTTCTACGTTTTTTACATTATTTTTGCATTAAATTGCGTGGCTTTTCTTTGATAATGCGGCAACCATACATACACATAGGGCTTCATGGCACACTGCAGGATTGAAATGATTCAAAGTATAGCTATGCAATTTAATGCAAAAATAATGTAAAATACGTAAAAAAACGGGATTTTAAAAGGTGAAAATCAAATATTGTGTGCCACTTTAGCTTAAAATCAAGAATTGTGTGCAAAAGAAGGGGGAATATTGTAAAAATAGGATTAGTTTAAATTTTAAGTCTGATGATGAGTATCTCAAGAACGAAACGTTTTCGCTATTCTTTCAGATTCGTGATCAGCGCCCGAAAACCCAAAATCGGAGTTGCCGCAGGTTTCTAGAAAATTACCAAATTTAGGTAAGTTTAGATATTAAGACTTTTTACTTAAACTTTTGATAGTTGAGTATTTTTAATTTTGCTAAAATGGTGAAGGCGATATTTTTCTTCTTCCTGCACTACACCTGTTTTTAGATCCGCGAGTCACTCTTTGTTTGACCTCCGGACAGTGCGGACGTGCGTAGAGGACTACAAAGTTCTTCCGGAGTGGCGGCTAGAGGTGCCGTACGAACGTTTTTTACCTTCGGGGATCAAGGAAAGATTCACGCAAAATTGACGGCATCTTTCTTCTGGATCTAAGCGCTGTGAGCGAAGATTCCGTATAAGCTGATGGTATCCTGTTTGGTGGTGAACACGAGGTATTTCTCAAATGGCGGGATATAGATGTGTGTGCCACTGGAACTGTCAGTAGTGAAAGTGAAGGTTATACGTAACACCAGTAGCAGATCTTGGTTTGACAGCCGACAATTTATGCATTGCATCGATTGTTGAATTGTTTGTTTTCTTTTGGAATTTCTGGAAAGCATAGTCCGGAAGGGGGAGAGTGGTGGATTGGACCTGAAGGGACCAAAACCAAGAAAAAAATAGAGAGAGAGAGAGACCCGCGAGCCGCCACTGGTAAGAATATTTTTCAGCAGACAAAAAGAAGTTTGGAGTCTTTCTAATGAATTGTAAAGGGATGTAAGGGGCGCTTTCTGTAAGTTTAAAAGCTTAAGGAAGAAGAAGTCCAAAAATAAAAAACCTGTTTGTCTTATCGAAAATAGAAAATTTTAATGAGTTTTTTACGTGTATTTTCACTAATTCAAACCATCGAGTGGAAACAAAAATGTTATTTCCGTGCTCGAACAACTTTAAGTTAAACCAACCTAAAGTTTCTGTATTTTATCTAAGAAGAACTAAGCTTTTGTAGACCTTTATTTAAAAAGTTTCCATTGACTAAAAGTTTCTCTATTTCAGTGTTACTCGCAAACTTTGCCTTTCTTTAGTTAATAAAAATTATTATAGAGAACAGATGTTTTGGAAACTTTTAAGCGTGTTTTCTCCTAAAAGCATTAATCTTTAAAACTTTCGTGAATCACAGATAGTTGGATTTCCGATAAAAAAAAAGTGTTTTTATTATTAATATATTTTAGGTCCTTTGCCAAAAGCATAAGTAGAAATATTTGCGCCACTCATTCTCACCTCTAACTTTAGAAGATGAAATTATTTCTACATCTAAAGGGAAAGCCGAACTATTTGCCAAACAATTTGCTGCCAATTCAACCCTTGACCCTCCCGTAAGTCATTCACCTTGTAGCTGACCCAGTTCCTCATAATTTAGACGATATTATTTTTAAGGTGAAATATATCAAGTATATCCTTTCTTCTTAACACCAAGAATTTTTTTTTCTCGTTTTTCCATAACAAAATGCAATGGTGTACCTTGTTCTTGCTTAAAAACTAATCATTTCAAGCATACAAGACGTCCACATCAGTATTAGATTTCTTTGCACGAGAGTGTGGTCAATGTAATTAAGTAATTTTTAGAAAGTTGGCATTTAGCATGAAAATTTTATAATGTAAAATTATGCGTTCTATGATATGCTCTACCAGCGACAACTTGACATGTTATTAAAAAATAATAGCAGTGAAGACACATGTTAGTTTTATTTATATTGGTAGACATTTTGAGTTACGAGATTATCTGAGTATAGCGGATTTCTTTTTATGGACTTCTATTTATGTAAATACTAAATGAGTTCAAAAGTACTGCAATGTTTTTATTATCTTTAAACCAAAAATAGTAAAATACTTTTGAAGAAAAAGGTCTTGCTAGAAAACTTAGGTATGAGTAAAGCACCAGCAACTTTATTTAAAATTTGCACTATTTTCTTTAATCATATTTCTAATCTACATATAGTTCTTTGACTAGTAATAAATGGACTTCGTGATACGATAAAATGACCACATTTTCAAACTTTGTAATCGGGACAAGTGACATTAGAGTACTTTTTTTTGCTTTTTTCCGCAAGAGCACTTAGAAAAACACAAAATTTTGCATTGACAGGCAGTATGGATTTCGCCATAAAAGATCTACAGCAGATCTTCTTTCCTTCGTATCACACTGGAATAAGTCTCTTGAGTTTCTAGGTGAGTCCCAGATCGTTGCTCTTGATATACCCAAAGCTTTTGAGCAAGTCTGGCATGCCGCACTTCTTAATAAACTTCCCTCCTATCGTCTTTCAACTAAACTCTGTACTTGGCTCTCTAGTTATCTATCTGATCGTGGTATATCAGTTATTGTGGACAGTCATTCTTCAAGCTTTCACCAAGTAAATGTTGGAGTCCCTCAGGGCTCAGTTCTGGCACCAACATTGTTTCTTCTTCACATCAACGACCTTCTCTCATCCACAACTAATTCCCATTCATAGTTTCGCCGACGATAGTGCCCTTCACTCCTGTTTTCAGGTTCCTAAACCCATCACTAAACCTAACTTGGAAAATAAACGCAGAGCGATGCAGATATCTCTTTCGCAGGATTTTAATTTAATATTGGATTGGGGCGCCAAAATCTCGTCCATTTTAATGCATCCAAAACACAATCATGTTCCTTGTCGCGAAAAGAGTCATCAAATACTCATCCTCTACTTATGAGCGGCCAAGTTTTACAGAGCAAAGACACCTTCAATCTTGTGGGCGTCACATTTGAAAATAACTTTAACTGGCATAAACACATTGTATCTATAGCCACGCAGCTTCAAAAAGTTTGATTTCTCTTCGAGCCAAAAGTATTTTTTCGCTTCTAATTTATACACTTTATATGTGTTCCAAATCCGACCTCCTTGGAATATTGTTCCCATATCTGGGGCATGGCGTCCCCCACAACCCTAAGCATTCTTGATTCTATTCAAAGAAGAGCTATTCGTCTTATTAATGATCCTTCACTTACAGGAGGG